>JALJCO010001936.1:0-25354 GCA_023101725.1 Atherinomorus stipes | reverse complement strand
ATGTGAGCTAGGTGGGGATTGCAGTGCTTTTTCTGTCAGATTTGAATTAGTTTCTGTTATCGCTGTAAGGTGTGTCTGCTCTGTTTAGTTACAATGTGTGTGCATGTTCACAGCTTTGTTTGCAGTACCAGGAAAGTGTTGGCAGTGATTTGTAGCATGTGGAAGCAAGCCAGCTTGGAGTTGTGTGCTCTGGGGGCCAAATATCATCATATGGCTCATTGAGTACACATTCACAAACCCACACTGTACTCATAGATACATAGTCACTCTGATACACTCACACACCAGCTGATTACTGACATTACTACATTTCTTTTACAAGTCAAGGTGGATCTTAAAAATGTTAATCTGGAATCATGACTGCCAACCAGAATTTAGCAAATAATAGATACAAGTTTCCGTCTGCAGAGTGATGCATTTGAAGTTTGTAACTGATTTAAAGGTACCATGACATCAAATGTCACTTTTCTGTGGTTTGGGGGGTATAGTATGATCTGTTATGCACTGATAAGGCCATGTGAATGTCCAGAGCAGTGTCAAAGTCCCTGTTCATGGACTGTCAGCTTTGTTTCTTTGTTCAAAAATGGTCGAGTCAGACAGCAGCTTGACGTTCTGTGCAGGTGATCTTTTTACTCAACTTACATCATGTATATACACCAATGGGCTCTATGCACAACTCCACTACTTCCTGAACTTAAGGTAGCCCATTTTTTTCCTGACCTTCATGACTGGAAAAACTGATTAATCCAGGTGTGTCTGGCCAGAATGATATCAAGCACACCTGGATTAAACAGTTCATTCAGTAATGAAAGACAGGAAACAAAGGAGCTGTGCATAGACTCCATTAGAGCACAATATCAAGCGAACAGCATCCCTTCGTCCCAGCTGATATGCCAGCGTGAATTGGGCAAACGTGTCTGACTGCATTCCTGAACATGGCTGAATTGAAGTTGAAGTTTTTCGGACTAATGGATTTAAAAAAAAAAAGAAAAAATAACTTCTGTAGCAGCACTGAAGGAGGCTACCACAACGTTGTCATTACCTGTAAGTTTATTTATTTTCTAAATGCTGTCTTGTCTGATAAACGTACATTCACTGTCTGAAGTGCCCATTATGCTAAAAGATAGCCTCTTAGCAAACAAACGTAAGCATTTTTTCTAAATAAGGTTGTAGCCAATCAAAAATTAAGTCAACTTGGTCTCTGGGCAGATCATATCATAACCGTGGCCAACCCTTTTACTGAGGAGGGAAATCTGGCATGCCAAAAAGAAAAAACTGTTATATATATACACCTTTATTAAATTATTTACCTCTGTACAAGGTAAAAAACCTGAACAGATGAATAAAATCTGCCTGCAGTGGCATTTTGCCTTCAAGTATTCACAACAAATGTGCTTTTGTAACTATAATGAATAAAGTTTCCTCAATCATGAACAAATAAATAGAAAACAACATAAATACAATAATAAAATAGGTCTGTTATGGCATGAAGCTGTCATGTATTTGAAAGAAAACAGACAACATTGTGTTCAATGCTTTCCATCTGCCATGAAAATGCCAGCAGCTACAGATCTAAACATTTTTATATAATGAATAAAATTTCAACAAACACAGCAGGAAATTAAAGCATAAAAAAAGAAAGAAGCGGTCTACAATTGTTTGTGATAGGTTCTTTCAAGACCCTAAACTCTGATTCGCCCATCAGGGCTGTGGCTGGTTACAGTCATCACTAAGGAAGTTTTAATTGTGCAAAAGTTTAAACTTCCTTCTGAAACTCCTGAGACCTTATCCAAACATTTATGTAAACATCCACGGAGAAGAGGAAGGCCTCAGAAGACAGCAATGTGCCTCATGGTGACTCTGTTTTGTTTTTTTTGCTTGGGTAGGAAAACATAGTCATGCCTCTATAGAAACTCAGGTGTGATGTTGCAGTCCTGTAATGTGCAGCCACATAAGTATGGCTCGCAAGGACAAGCCAAGCATGGACGTTTTCTGAGAATAAACACCAAAGCCGATGCATTCATTCATTTTCTGTACCGCTTCTTCAAATCAAGGTCACAGGGGTTGTTGGAGTCTATCCCAGCTTCTATCAGCCAAGAAGTAGGGTACAGCCTGGACAGGTCACCAGTCTGTCGCAGGACCAATACAGAGAGACAGACAACCATGCACGCTCATATTCACTCGTAGGGACAGTTTAGAGTGACCAATTAACCTAACACGCATGTCTTTGATGGTGGCAGGAAGCTGGAGTACCCGGAGAGAACCCACGCATACACGGGGAGAACAGGCAAACTCCACACAGGAAGACCACAGTTAGAATTGCTTGAACCCCTCCCCAGCTGGGACTTGAACTAGCGACATTCTTACTGTGTGGCTGCAGTGCTAACCACCACGCCATCATGTGTGAGCAAAAGTGTGTCTTAAGGCTGGTTTATACCTGCTGTGGAAGCACGCGTCAGAGTTCACAACGTTTGTGTACATACTTGCTGCAGCACGGGGCAACCGGAACGCTCGATACTGGAGCTCTCAGACTAATCAGCACTTCGACTAAAAGGCCAGTCTGCCGGTTACAGCATTTCCTGTGCATTTCCGCAAACAACAATTTACTAGGGATGAGCCGAATACTCGTTTCAGACGAGTATCCGGTACGGATAAAGCATTTTTGACGAGTACGAGCATGATACGAGTAAAACTCATCAATATCCGAGCTCGTGTTGAAGGAGAATCCTTATTTGATAACTGACTGTCTGCACGCTCTGTGACTGGCCAGTCACACACAGCGCCCGCCTCCCTACACAGACACACATCCCTGCAGCGAGCTGTACTCCACTCTCACGCACACACAGACCAGTGATTGATCTCTGCTTGGCTCGACTCAGATTTTCTTCAGCTCGCCTTTATTTCTGTTTGTATGACATTTAAACCTACTTAGTGAACTTCTTTCATAACGTACACGGTGCATTTGACAAGACAGAGCTGAAAACGGCTTGAGTCGCGTCGGTCACTGCCTCCATTCAGGTCCCCCCCCCCCCACCCCCCCGTCTCTCTCTTTTACCGTCTGCTTGCTCTTTGTTTGGATGGTGATGTACAAACTTTACTCGTACTGAACACGGTTTTTGTGAAGGATACAGGGGACAAGGCTGATATATTTCACCGTTTGTTATGACTGGATGTTTACACAAATCACCAAGTTCACACAGATCATTAAAAAATAAACAGCCTAGACAGACCAGCGGTCTTGTTTATAAACGTTGCGTACGCACAAAACGGGGGCCTGTTTCCACGCAAAAGTTGTGATTTATAAAAAGCAAACTTGACGGGAAAATGTGCGGTCTCTCACGTTAACTCTGACCCATGCGTATGCTGGTTTTGGAGACTGGGGAAACTGGCGACACAGATGGCGAGGTAGGGAACTGAAACCTGTAGTTGTGGACAAAGTCTGAGCGACACTCTTCTAAACAACTTGCCGTTGTTTACTTCTGATCTCGTGTTCACACTTTTCTACACATGAGCACCTCTAGCGTTCAAGTCGATATTGCACCACGCAACATATTACCTCGCGTCAACGCAAGAGTACTCGTGTCAATGTGAGCATACTCATGTCAAAATGAACGCTAGGAATGCGGAGCAGCCATGATACGTACGCGGAAGCGTCGCCAACAGCAAGTATAAACCAGCTATTAAACATACCTTATTATTCACAATGAATGACCTTCGAGGCATTTACTGAAGCTTTTATCGTGGCTCCCACATCTCCTGCTTTAACGGTCATTTAAAATCTTTGGATAAAGATCAGAGAAACAGTTCATGCAAAATGACTCAAGAATCTCACGCAAGCACAAGTTGTTTTTTTTTTTTTTGTGTGCAGAAACAAATCACATTAAAGGCGACGACTAAACAACTGAGGGAATACACTGAAGTGAAGCATTCACACAGATTTGTCAATAGTTTCTCTATCACTGGCTGCCAGTCACTGTGATGATGACGATGTTAAAACCTACCTGGCATCTTGGTTCAAGTGCTGCTGAAATGTCAGTCTGTCGTTTTGATCAGACAGTCTTCGTGGCCCCCTCACAGTCTTCAAGAATCCATGACCTTTGGCTTTGTGGGGCCTGACGTTTTGAGCCTGACTGTATGTCCCTGTTGGAAGGAGTTTTTCTGCTAAACTGTTGCATTTCACTGTTCGAATATGCAAATAAATTCTGTAACGTTGACTAAATTTGGGCCAGTGCAGCCTAACTTGGACTCTGTTAAAATTAATAAGCATAAAAGTTCTTTGGAAGACGCTACACTTTGTGGTTTGTGTGACTTCACAACTTCAAACAAAATCTGACAAGCTGAATGTTTTTTGTAGCTACATGACCTACTTGTGGTTACTGTTACATGTGTCAGCTTGTCAAATTTATGGCTGATTTTTTATTATTATTAAGTGTGTATTTTTAAAATGTGCGAGTTTGTGCATGTTGCTTGCCTGTGTGTGTATGTGTTCCATAGTTGGAAAATGATGAATGTTGTTTTACTAAGAATACGACTACACTTGCTCTGCAGGATCAGGGAAAAAATTGGCTGTGTGAGAAAGGTCTATGATTAAAATCTTCAAAAAGTTATAGACTTCTGGGCAATTCTACAGGATTACTAAATCCTTGACAGATGGAGAGAAAGAGGAAACATTTTTTTCAGCAATCTTTATGTAGAAGAGCATTTTAGGGGAATATAAAAGGCAAAACAGAACTAAATGCTGTTAAAGAACCTTGCTTAAATGTTTTCCTGATGAAGCTGACGACAGTCGGTTAGCGTTCAATGAAACGTGCAGCATTTGCCTCTTGTATCCCATTGACACTCCCAACAACTGCAGTGTGCCAGTCTGATCCTCAAACACTTGCTTTGTAAAAGTATACAAAATGTGGATTTTATCTAATGCGCGTATCTTTGCATTTAATACTATACATATGCACTATACATTTAAAAAAGTTAAAGTTGTACTTCCATGGTCATTTCATTAATATTTCTGTGTTCTCCATTATTATTGAATGCATTCTGCATAGTTTCTGTTAAAAAAAAACCTTCTGGTATCTTTGTATCCAGATGTATTTGTATACTAGAAGAGAGGCTTGTGGTCCAACGGCAGCTTTTCCGGGTCCTTCTCATGAATTTCCGTCTGATTGGCTGCCTCCCATCAGTGTATGAATGAAGCTCTGCCCTCCGCTCTTATTTTGTTACAGACAGGAAATAGAGCCGACAAACAAGTTTGTTCCGCCATGCTAACAAACAGTTAGCTAATTAGCTTCTCAACTCCGAAGCTACAGTTGTGCTGTCTTCACTTCTAGTGTGTAGTGGAGGGTTACCTGCCTTCCAATGGAGAGATAGAAACCCCACGTGGGATACGCTATTTACAATGTGACGTAGAAGTGCGAGGCTGTTCCCGATTCGCTCTTTTCTTCGTATTGTTTCTCTGATGAGAAAGCACAGCCGACTGGGGGGAACGCATCGCTAGCAAGTCAGCACATGTAAGTAGACAAGGGGAAACCCTCCGTATTTCAGAAGGAGCAAGTTAAATGGGTTTTCAGTGGAAGGAGGCCTTTAAAAGTACTGTAACAATGTGTAGATTATTAATGGGCTCTATGCACGACTCCACTACTTCCTGAACTTAAGGTAGCTCCTTTGTTTCCTGTCTTTCATTACTGGACCAACTGATTAATCCAGGTGTGTCTGGCCAGTTACTGAGATCAGACACACCTGGGTTAATCAGTTCGTCCAGTAATGAAAGACAGGAAACAAAGGAGCGACCTTAACTTCAGGAAGTAGTGGAGCTGTGCATATGGCCCATAGCTGTTAGTTAAACTACTTAAAATGGTACTAGGTCTGTTCAATTTTGACCAGGGATATTTTCTTTCTCTGCTTTCTTTTAAATTGAAATCAAGCAACAACCTCCAGCGGCAAACAATGAAACCACTTCTGGATGACCAAAAATTGCAGTTCCTGCCTCATCCTCTAGGGCTGGCTCCAAAAGGGAGTCAATCCCCATAGACTCTCATGTTAAAAGGGCCAACTTCACAGCAGAAATAAACATGTTTACAGCAGACTAATCTGTGTAGCTAGCTTTGATTTAATCTTGAAATTCCACATAAGTGGGGTGTGTCCTTTTGATTGACAGGCAGCATGCTGGCTGGAAGCTAGTAGCTATCTCACTGTTTGTTCTCAGGAAGCAGCAGAGTAGGACAATGCCAGTTTTTAGTTTGTTAACAGCGAGACTGAGCATGCCTTACCTTTAGCCTGCCTATCTTTGTTAGCTCTTGTTAGCGCCGGGTTAGCTCGATTAGCATTTAGCTCAAAGTACATTGACTGTCAATCATTTGTCCGGACATTCAGAGTGACTCTCTCTTTCCCCATTTTTGTATTTTCCAGGGGTGACAAATAGCTAAGATGGCGTCGGTGGGAACCGCCCAACAAATTTAACTTTTAGCTCGTCAGTGGGTAACCAGTGGGTGACAAAAGCAGATGCTATGTCCATGTGTTTACAGTCTATGATTGGAATGCAATTAAATCCATGTTTTCCGGACAGAGCTTGAGTTTACATGTGTGGAATTTGATTCAGCAACCACTGAAATCCATTTGAACAAAAAACTGTTGCTTTTTTGGGGCAACTATTGTTATGCAATCAAAATACGATTAATCAAAAATTTATTACAGAGATGGATAATTCTAAAATTGAGCCTCACATATAATTTGTCACAAAATGCATGTGACAAATTATAGCAGAAATATATAGCAACAATATCAGAGCACGTTAAATTATTCTACTACTCCAACGACTCCAACCTACCTGTTTCTCCAAGCGTTCTAACTTCAGTAGCGAAAAGGCTGTTTTATGACCTCCATGCTGATTTTTATTCAAATTTTCTCGTTGCTTGTATTGTTTTTTGTATTTTATATTTGCTGTATTTTTTTTTCTTGTATTTTAATTGTTCCCTCTGTGCAGCACCTTGTGACGTCCCTTTGTCTGTGAAAGGCGCTATAGAAATAAAACTTACTTACTTACTTACTTACGACTGGAGAAGTGGATGGGTCTCTCTAGTTCTGCACTAAACTGATTCAAAACTTACTTGGAGAACAGGAAGTACTTTGTGTCAGTAGGTAATTTTACATCTGAGCAGACAAAAATGACCTGTGGAGTTCCCCAGGGCTCTATCCTGGGGCCTCTTCTGTTTAATATCTACATGCTACCACTGGCTCGAGTTATAAAAAACAACAATAAAAAACAACAATATTAGTTACCAAAGCTACGCAGATGACACACAGATATATATTACACTGTCACCAGGAGACCAGGGCCCTGTACAGGCTCTTGGTATATGTGTTGAGGAGATTAATGACTGGATGTGCCTCAACTTTCTTCAGCTGAACAAAAACAAAACTGAGGTGATTGTTTTTGGAGCCAAAGAGAAACGACAGCAGGTTGTCTAGAACTTCAGTCCATCCACCTAAAAACCACCAATCAGGCCAGAAATCTGGGTGTAGTGATGGACTCAGACCTAAACTTTGAAAAACACATCAAGGGGATCACTAAATCAGCCTACTATCACCTGAAGAACATCTCAAGGATAAAAGATCTGATGTCTCAGGAGAATCTGGAAAAACTAGTCCATGCATTCATCTTCAGTCGGCTTGACTACTGTAACAGCGTCTTTACTGGTCTACCTAAAAAATCAGTTAAACAGCTGCAGCTCATTCAGAACTCTGTTGCCCGAGTTCTCACAAAGACCAGAAAAGTGGACCACATCAGTCCAGTTCTGAGGTCTTTACACTGGCCGCCAGTCCATCAGAGAATAGACTTTAAAGTTCTGCTGCTGGTCTATAAAGCTCTGAGTGGTTTAGGCCCAAAATACATCAGTGACCTCTTGACCCAGTATGAACCTACTAGACCCCTTAGATCATCTGGATCCAGTCTTTTATCAGTTCCCAGAGTCAGAACCAGACATGGAGAAGCTGCGTTCAGCTTCAATGCTCCACATGTCTGGAACAAACTCCCAGAAAGTCTCAGATCAGCTGAAACACTTAGTTCATTTAAATCCAGGTTGAAGATCCACCTGTTCTCAGCTGCAATTACGTAGATTTTATTCAAAAGTTAAAATCTGCACGTCTCTATATTCTCTCCTTTTAATCTTAAATGTTTTTAATGTTTTTAATTTTGAATCATGCTTCAATTTTTTTATTCTTAATAAAATAAAATAAAAAATACAACATAAAATACTGCAATATTTCAGTGTATCAATATTTTGTCACACTCCTAACTGTTGCCAGGTTTATTGTCTTAACTAGTCTCCGACCCTACACCTCAGCTTCTTGTGGTAACAACCAACTATGTTAACAAATACGCTCACAGCAGAGCTGGCTGTGACTGTCTATGTCAGGAGTGGCCAAGTTCAGTCCTTGAGAGCCACAATCCTCCAAATTTTAGATCTACCCCTTCTCCAACACACCTGAATCTCGTTATCAGGCCTCTGCAGAGCTGAATGACCTGTACATGACGTAGTTCAGGTGTATTGCAGAAGGGTGAAATTAAAAGTTGAAGGATTGGGGATCTGAAGGGACCGAACTTGTCCACCTCTGGTCTATGTCATAGTAAGGTTAAAAAGTTAGCACATTCTCAGCCGTTTTGGTCAATGAACTTCACTTATGCAGCAAAAGAGTTGTCAAAGACACACAAAAAACCAAAGAAATCACATTGCATGTAAGTTTTTATGAGTGGAACATAGGAGCAGAAGGCTAGTGCTTGTTCTCTCCTTTTTTTTTTTGTACCTGTGTGTTCAGTGTGTGTCTGGTCAGTGGGTCATGAAGTGTATACTCTGCCTCACATGCTGTGTTTAAAGGATAAATATGATACTATGTCTTCAGGGTGTAGAGACAGGCATGTGCAGAACTCTCTTTATGGCCCAGCTTATGTCTCTGGCCTCTGACCCTCAACCTTTGACCTTTAATCCCTCACTACACTGACAGCCAGACAGGTTAACCTCAGGGACTGCAGGTTAGTTAAAACTGTCCAAGCATCTAACACGTAAACAAAAAAACTATATACAAAATATGTTTGGAAGCATCATTTTATTGTAGTTTTACAAGATGAAATCAACTATCTGGATGTTGTTTTGGTCTAAAGTTTTCGACTTGGGACTCAAATACTTTGCCACATCAAAATGGATCAAAAGTGAAATGTCAAGGATCCTAAAGCCCTTTTCCCCTCATTCATTACAACCTCTCTCTTTCTATCCAACTCCTTATCTTAGCATCGTTTCCCCCACCTCCCTGGTATGTTTTGACAATGTTGCCCCGGGCAAGATGAGGTCAAAGGTAACCATAACCCTTTCCTTCCTCATTCTACTCTTCCTGTTGGCCAAGCAGGTCTGTACCTGTCCAGGTTAGCAAACAGCCCCATCCCTTCTTCCCCTAATGATTTGCTTTCAGTTCCTTTGGTGTTGTAGCAAAACATTTTCTGACAGTCATACTAATAACAGACGCAGATAATGTTGGTTTTATCAGAAAATTTCAGCAATGCAGTGATGTTGTTAGGCTTTCAATGTAGTGAGTCCCTGGGACCCACAGGTGACGATTTAAGTGGGTCCTGGGAAATTCAATGGGTCCTCGATTTTTTTTAAAAAGAGTCTTTCCATCTATTTCTAATATTCTTCTATTTTTTCAATTGTAGTGTTTAATTCTGTTGATGGTGGTATGGTATGACATGGTTATAATTAGCACACATATTCATGTATGAACAAGAAATTAATGTTTAAAATATGAAAAGTCTAAAACAAAACAACGGTCAGTGGCATGACATATCAAATTTAAATGCCTCTGGGATTAAATTACAGGAGGAGCTTAGCTCTCCTGCAGTAACATAATATTTTGTCCATCAGGTAGTGGAGAAGTCATAAATCCAGCAAGACTTTCTCCTCCAATTCTTTTCCATTCAAGAAGCATTATTTTAAAGTTCTTTTAAACACATCAAGTATTGGGGATTGGGTGGCCTAGTGGTAGCGTTGTGGGCTATGGCACAGAGGATCTGGGTTCGAGTACCCAACACGACTCCTAGGTGAACCACTGTGGACCCCTGAGCAAGGTCCTTAACCCCCCAACTGCTCCCCGGGCGCCTTAAGCTCTCTGATACACTCAGTACAGAGATGGGTGAAATGCAGAGCCCTAATTTCCCCTCGGTGATCATACAAGTATAACAACAACAAAAAAAAGGCTGTGTGGCATGAACTACCGTGATCATACTGGATTACAATGACCACTGCACTCTTGCTGACATAATCTGTATGCAATAATGTAATTGCTACAGTAAACTTTTATCAGAACTGCAGGAAGCTACATGTTATTTCATCATATGCAGAAATATCCAGCTAGGAATTTTCTCTCCACAGTAACTAATTGGGTCAATTTACAATTCCCAAAAATGTGTTCATTTGGTTTTGTCAGATTTCCCTCAGTAAAAGAGTTAGGTACAGTAATGATATGATCTGCCCGGCGACCAAGTTGACTTGATTTTTGATTCACTGCTAAGCTACAACTTTATTTGGCAAAATTGAGTCAACCTGCCGGTAGCTAGCAGTCAGACTTTGTTTGCTAAGAGGCTATCTCTTGTCTGTGTGTCTTGGACGGGTTGTACTGAAACATGAATTTCCCCTCGGGGATCAATAAAGTATCTTTGATATCTGTTAGCATCATGGGCACTTCAGTGAACCAGACAGTGAACGTACATTTATCAGACAAGACAGCATTTATAAAATAAATAAACTTACAGGTATTGACAACGTTGTGGTCGCCTCCTTCGGTGTTGCTACAGAAGTTTTTTTTTAATCCATTTGTTTTAAAACCCTGATTGAATTCATCCATGTTCACCAGTCAGAGAGCGGAGGTCAGAGGTTGTTCACGTCACGGGGGCTCAGGGCTATGTCAGGGGGGCCCAGCCAAGCCTATAGTTTTTTTTTACTTCTAACAAAAAATGGGCATATTCTTTAAATACTAATGAACAAATGATGATGACTCAAAGGCATTGCCCCCCGTCCCAAATGCAGTGCATTTTTTCATGTGTCCCATGGTAAATGCTTGGGTACACCACTATGGTGGTGAGATGGGGGGCTTGACATTATCATTTCCGATGAAAAGGGGGGCCCTGCAAAAAAAGTTTGGGGACCACTGCTCTAAATGGAGAATATGAATTATGTAGAATGATAAGCAGCTTTCTGATGCAACCATTTTGGAACAAAGACACAAAGCTGATTGCCCATAAACAGGGATTTTGATACTCGCTCTTGACATTCACATGACCTCATCCGCACAAAACAGATCATATTAAACTAGCCTGACACACCAGCCAGACTAAAAGCATGTATGAGATACACGGCAAGTCACTCTGGGTTCCCTCCATTGGAAAGTGATTTCCACTCCAGTAAAAAGTTGACTGGACCAATCACAGTGCGGAAGGCGGACTCTACGATACGTCTTTTTTGGCGACATGGTTCTCTAACCATAAGCAGTCAGAATGGCGGCTGCAGAGGAGTGACGGTTTAATGTAACCCTTTCTGATGTCTTAATGAGCTGCTCATGTCCTTAAACCCTCAACAACTTGCTGCTGTGAGGCTTTCCCTCTGACAAAAACACGTTCTTCCGTGTTTCTCTGATTGGTTCTCTCTGGTTCAATTTGTTCCCGTTAGTCCTGCCTCACATCTCACATTGGAAATTGGTTTCCAATGGAGGGAACTCAGACTGATCTGCCGTGTATCTCAAACATGGCGTAAGTCAAGCTGGTGTAACAGGCTAATATTATACCCCCAAAACCACAGACAAGTGAAATTTGTTGTCATGGCACCTCTGAAAAAGAAATGCACTGGGACACATGTTGTAGAGATTAAGATAAGTATAAAAGCAGTGCAACTTCAAACTACACAAGGATAATGCTGCAGCAGCGGCTCAGCCCTGCATCACTGTGTGCTTACACAGAGTCAGCTGAATGATGACAGCATTACTGGTTGCAGCGGTGACTTCTGTGATGCTGGTTTGATGTGTGTAAACACACTGATGCGTGCCCTTCTTGCATTTGCTGTGACCTCCCTTTCCAGCTTAGAAGTGGATCAGTGACCGATCAACTTTGTGTCACGTGACACCACACATGACATCAATGTGCAACAAAGGTTTATCGTCCCCACTTCAAAGGCTGGTGCAAGTGGTCACAGAAAGCTGCATTGCCAGTACTGTGACCGGAAGGGCTCCCTCAAAGCTACAGTCAGCACTGCACGGTTAGAAGCAGCACCTTTGGTCATATAGTAGCATTATGCTTCACTGCCAGTGTACATTTGTGTTGAATATTTTTTTAACTGGATAAATTTGTCAAACTGCAGTCAACCAAGAATCCTGAAGTTTATTACACCAAACCACTAACTTGACAGTGGTAGTTATTTTCTCATTTATCTTTACACAGTAAATGTGACCAAACAGATTACATTTAATTCCATTAACAGCAAATGTACTTGTGTTAGATTGCTGACATCAACTGTTTTAAAATTTTAGATTGAGTGTTCCTAGTATTCATGTAACTTTATCCTCTGCCCAACTGTTTACACACACTTTGTATTGGTACATTGATTCCATTAAGCTATTACATTTCAGGACCAGAGGCCAACAAACTCCACTCTGCTTTTGAAATCTGAGAACATTTTGTAACCTTCCTTTAAAGATTTCCAATTACAGGGTTTCTCTGTTTCCTCAGTGATTGGCATCTGGCCTCAAAACAGTGTAAAGTGATCCATTTTCTGTCATGCTGTTAGAAATACATTGAGTGTGGGGCCATTCTTTGGTATCTTGTATCAGGGTCTTTGCTCCACAATAGTTGTAAATTTGACATTGAAAGTTTGTTTGAGATTTGATGTGTGGCCAAAACAATGTGAAAATGGGTATCCAGTATGCAGCTGAGTGTGATATAAAACTCCCAAACTATTTTCTTCCTGAGTACACACTTTTATACATGCTTACAGTTAAGTAATATGAATATCATGAAGTGTTGTGGCAGGATACCTTTTTCTTGTCAGCATACTGCTGTAAACATCTGTTGTTGGCACTGAAGTGATGAAAGTCCCACAGAAATTAGTTAAATCTTAAAGGTACAGTATGTTAAAAAATCAACGGTCAATGGCAGAAAAATGTGATATATAATTTAAAACTGTTTAAATTGATGTGTAATTACTGCACTAGAATAGATATGTGTTTATTTTCTTAGAATGAGTAATTTATATCTACTTTCTGTGGGTGCACATACATGGAGGCTGCCATATTTGTTCAACCATTTTTACTACAGTGTCCCCGAGTGGACAAAAAATGTGTGGGAAGTGAGAACCCTCTGAACTCTTCAACTGCTGTACCAGCTTTGTTTAATGGGAGTTGGAGCACTTTTTAGGATAAGTAATGCCTTAAAAGACATTAAAAGTAGTTTCTCATAGTACAGTCACATTTGAGACCACTGGATAATCTCATATATGAAAACATCTATATGTCTGGGAGAATTTTGGCCACTAATGGCCACCATACATTCACAACAGTGCTTAGAATATGAAGTTACTTAAAAGAAAACATCTGTTCTTTCAAATACCCATCTTTTCCACTAGATGTCAGTAATTCTTACATACTGTACCTTTAATGATCAGTTTCTGAACATTTAACCAACTTGAATATAACCACAAAAAACTTTAAAGTCCAATTTAATTTCTAGCTAACTAAAATCATGCTACATGTCTTCCACAGTCACTTCTACAGAAATAATTGTTTGACAAATAAGTCTGTATGGACAAAAAGAACGAGTACAAGTCTGATCTATTGTCATCCATCTTATTCCTAGCCTCCAAGAGCCCTTGTGTGAAATATATGTCTGACTTCCGGTTTGAACGGAACCAACATTTATTTAAATGCCAGATGTTCGCACTACTAAAACTTTTTAGGTACGCTACGTGGGAACGTCAGCTGTCACAGCTCAGACAGGACAACCTTACAATCCCTCTGCCTCGTGCAACAGAGATGAAGATTTGGCCAAAAATAACATACAATCTTTAAGATTTAACAATCTTAAAAGCTCTGAAACTTGTCAGTACCTACACACTACCACTAATAATAATAATAAGACATTTTATTTAAATAGCGCCTTATCAAAGCTCCCAAAAACATTGTAGAAAGCAGATAAAACACCAAATACAAGTAAGCTAAAATACTACAAACACAAAATACATCAGGTCCCACAGAAAACAACATTGGATTGGTGCATATGGACTTAGGTCGAATAAGACGTCTGTACAGAACGGTTTTGAGTCTGAATTTGAAGAGAGGGAAAGAGTCCACTGTAGGGAATTCCAGAGATGGGGATTAGAGTTGTTGGTCGTGTTTTGGTGAAAGAGGTGGGATACGATCTTATTTAATAAAAAGCAGAGATTTTCTAGTCGCAATCTGAAGCCCTGCAGCTGCTCTCTCTTAGACCGAGGTGCACGTTCTTAACATCGCTCTTGTAGCCACAAATGTAACTTTCCCTGGTTGTTAGTACAACCACAAACAGCGCAACATGTTCCCGAGCCGCACAAGTACACTTTCCTGGGGCACATTGTTTGGAAATGTTATGAATACTGTTCTTCAAATGTTTTAATAAAGTACGACCAGAAAAGACAACTTATATTGTGAGTCAATGGCTAAGCTCTATTTCCGGTATTTCACAGGAAGCTCATCACTATGTTCACCGGCTCTGGAAGGCGGATAGAGAAAAATTGCTCATTAATTCTGTCTGCAAAGACACCTGAAAACGATTACTTTGGCAACCTTTGTTAATAAAAATGATGAATAAAGAAAGTGGGGAGGAGAAAAGTTTGCATTACTTAAAAAAGAGAGAATTCAAAGGCAAGAAAACAAAAAGACTTTCTGTTAAAAACACCATAAAATTACATCAATGGTCTTTGTTATATTTAGTCAAACTTTATTGGTCGGTATTAGGAAATAAATAAAAACTTAAAGCAACCCTTACCGATGTTGCATTCTTACACTATTTTTCTAACAGGGTAAAATGCTATGAATGAGGTAATGGAACTCTAAAATACAAGACAGACCCACCATTAATCAAAATAAAATATTATTCCAATCTCTAAAAATTCAATGAAAACTCCAACCAATCCTTGAAGTGGGGTGCACCTCTAGGATTGTCCAACGGACCTGCCTGTCAGACCTTTGATTCTGCATTGGGAGGTGGAGGGAATGAAGGGGTGTGTCTTAGGAGTGAGGCGGGACTGTTTATATTCAAATAATCTTGCTGTGCTCTCTGAAATGCAGGATCGGTAAAGGTTGCTTTAATACAGAGATTGGGGGTGAAGGAAACCTTTGGTAATAAACTTCTATTGAAACCTGCTATTTCCCTTTTAAAGGCCCACTTATACGGAAAATGCGTTTGTGGGATGAGCAGCAGAGTTGAATATGTGAGTTGTGTCCATCAAAAACAACTTGCCAAATTTTTCAATGCCAGGCAGCTTATTCTCACTGTATTTCAGTGTCATTTACTGGATTGGATGATTAAAGTCTAAAGAAACAAGATATTTTGGCAGTTAAGAAATGTACTATTTAACAACCAGGGGAAACTGGAGGCAGTGTGGGAGATATTGAGATGAGCTTCTATCACCAGTGGCAATCCCATATCTCCACAGTCCAGGATCCATCTCATCTTGGCTAAAAACCCAAAACAACAAATCCTCCATAGCAGGCCAGTGTTTTGTTTGTTGCCGTGGCACCCCCCAAAAAAACCCTGTCCTTGCCTGCTGTGTTATACATGTTGTAGTTGAGTGAATGTACATGAGCAATGTCCCTGCTGTCAGTCTCATGCACACGCGCCAGCACGGAGGTATGGTGAAAGCATTACGGAGCCTCATGGCTGAATCCTGCAGGGTGAATAAGATGCTGATCATGGAGAATTCGGAGGAGGGGCCCAATATTCATATATGGATAAAAGGAATATGAATAATTGGACTACATAAAGCTGCATATGGCTTGTATGAGCATAGCTCAGATTTTACTCATTCATGGTCAAACACATGCACATTTTAGTAGGAGACTGAATTCAGTGTCTGCAATGACTGTTTCATAGATACTGGTATTTGTGTGCATGTGTGTGTGTATGTGCATGTGTACTTCATTTTTAATTATTCATTGCATATCCCCTCTTGTCTATTCCAGGTTCGTCTTCAAACTTTACTTACTGACCCACTGTCTCCCTGTATTTGTCCTCCTGTGTCTCCATCCTTGTCAGGTTTTCCTTCCTGTCTCCATGTCTTGGGTATAAACAGCAATCGCATACACTGTACGGCATGTGAAGCAGCACTGGGCTGAACTGCCTCAGGGCAGAAAGCAGACAAAAGCAGCGAGGTGGGAGCAGAGGGAGAGGAGTCCAGGTAAGAGCAGGAAACAAGACTAATCTGAAGTAGAGATGGGTATAACAATATCTTGGAGTCGATATTTTGACACCAGCCAGACAAAATATCGGAATTGATACTTTTTTGAGAATCGCGATACCACAGATACAAAACATGCAATTTTTTTTCACCTCTAAGAGTTTTAGGCAATTAAATTGTGTGTGAAAGCAGCCAGATTCTAGCTTCTGTGTCATACGATGGTGGCAGCCAGTCAGATGTACTGTAACGATGATGATGATAATTATGTTTCGTTTCTTTTCAGTAATTTAATGCAGGTTTTTGCACATTATGTTTTGGTAAATTTAAATTATTATTACATTTTATATTAAAAAATTTTCCACAGAGTAAATTAGAATAATCTTAACCTGTACTTAAGTTATTTGATAATTGAAATAAGTTTTCAAAACTATTTTTTGTTTAATTTACTCATCAATATAATTTATTATTGTTTGAAAAGCATTTCTTTCCAATACTTCTGCACACTAAAAACTCCTGGTTCAAACTGCTGGCTTAAAAATTTAAATATTTACTGGAGTGTAAAAACAGCAAAAAATACAGTTTTTTGAGTAGAAGTACATGCAATCAAAAAGATTTATTGATCAAAAGACAATCGGAGGTAACATAATCTACAGCCAGGTGGTTACCGAAACTTAGATAAATTTCTCTTCCTTTGTTTTGAGCTTGACATGTGCTCAGGTTGCTATTAATTAGTTTTCTTCTTTGTTCAGACTTGGGAGTTGAGTCTGCCCTCTGCTTATATCAGTCACCCCCTAAAATTATTTACCCTTCAGTAGAAGATGGAAACTCGCTGATCCATCTCTCAGGGTGCAAATTGGTATCAAGTTTTAAACTTGTAATTGCATACGACTCCTTTAAATGATATTTGACAAAACCTCATCTATTCCAATATACTGATGGTGGCAAAAGAATGAAACAAAGCATTATGAGTTACACTCTGCTGTAAAAGACATCTCAGAAGCATGGACAAAAAAACATGTTCTTAAAAGGTTAGGTTTTGATACACTTTAAAAACGGCACTTTTTTTATTTTGGCAAATGGCTGCAATGTAACAAAATGTGAAAAGTTTAAAGGGGTATGAATACTTTCCGTACCCACTGTACATACTGTCCTTGCAGCTGAAAAACAACCCCAAAGCATGATGCTGCCACCACCATGTTTCATTGTTGGGATCATATTGTGCAGGTGATGAGCAGTGCCTGGTTTTCTCCACACATACCGCTTAGAATTAACTCCAGAAAGTTCAATCTTGGTCTCATCAGACCAGAGAATCTTCTTTCTCACAGTCTGGGAGTCCTTCATGTGTTTTTTGGCAAACTGTATGCAAAAATGTCTACATTTCTGTTTTTTTCTGTCAAGATGGGGTGCTGAATGTACATTAGAGAGAAATAAAATTAACTTTTTTGACTTTAGCAAATAGCTGCAATGAAACAAAGAGTAAAAAGTTTAAATGAGTCTGAATACTTCCGTACTGTATAGCTGTGTGAAAAAGTTTTTGCCCCCCTTCCTGATTTCTTACTTTTTTGCATGTTAGTCACACTAAAATGTTTCAGATCATCAAACAAATTTAAATGTGAGACAAAGATAATTCATGGTTCCATTTACCACAGCAAGTCTTCCAGGTCCTGATGCAGCAAAACAGCCCCAGACCATCACACTACCACCACCATGTTTTACTGTTGGTATGATGTTCCTTTTCTGAAATGCCGTGTTACTTTTACACCAGATGTAATGGGACCTACACCTTCCAAAAGGTTCAACTTTTGTCTCGTCAGTCCACAGAGTATTTATCTAAAAGTCTTGGGGATCATCAAGATGCTTTCTGGCTAAACTGAGACGAGCCTTTATGTTCTTTGTGCTCAGCAGTGGTTTTGGTCTTGGAACTCTGCCATGCAGCCATTTTTGCCCCCCAGTCTCTTTCTGATGATGGAGTCATGAACACTGACCTTAATTGAGGCAAGTGAGGCCTGCAGTTCTTGGATGTTGTTCTGGGGTCTTTTGTGACCTCTTGGATGAGTCGTCGCTGTGCTCTTGGTGTAATTTTGGTCAGCCGCCCACTCCTGGTAAGGTTCACCACTGTTCCATGTTTTCACCATTTGTGGATAATGGTTCTCACTGTGGTTCGCTGGAGTCCCAAAGCTTTAGAAATGTCTTTGGAATCTTCCACATTGATAGATCTCAATGACTTTGTTTCTCATTTTTTCCTGAATTTCTTTGGATTGCAGTATGATGTCTAACTTTTGAGGATCTTTTTGGTCTACTTCACTTTGTCAAGCAGGCCCTATTTAAGTGATTTCTTGATTGAGAACAGGTGTGGCAGTAATCTGGCCTGGGTGTGGCTAGAGAAATTGAATTCAGCTTTCCAAAGATGTGATAAACCACAGTTAATCTATGTTTTAACAGAGGGGGCAACCACTTTTTCACACAGGGCCTTGTAAGTTCAGATTTTTTTCCTTCCTTACTGAAAAGTCTTCATTTGAAAACTGAATTTTCTGCTTACTTGTGTTATCTTTGTCTCACATTTAAATTTGTTTGATGATCTGAAACATTTTAGTGTGACTAACATGCAAAAAAGTAAGAAATCAGGAAGGGAGCAAACACTTTTTCACACAACTGTATGTCTACATCAGGAGTGAAAGATAATGCTTCTCATCTGTCATGAGCCTAAATGCTTCATTTTCAAAAATTTTTAAAGTACAATTTGTAAACAATAGATTCATTATATTTTAAAAGGTTTTTACAGAAGTACACTCTGAGAAAAGATTTTGAAATAGTCAGAAACTTGTGCCCAAATTCAGTGAGCAGAAATCCATTGTGAAGGTTCACAGCTACAACTTCACCTATCGTGCCACAAACTGACCTGGAAATAACTAATTGGGCTCAATGGTTTGGAGGTCCATTCTGTACCAGGTCAAAAGTAATTCATTCATGCTTCTTTATCTAATAGGTAGACATGTACAGTAGTATGTTGAACCAGTTTAAGGTAACAGGTATGTTCTGAATCCACTATTTCACTGCTTCTTTGATGTGCCATCTTCATCTGTGCTTAAGGTTTTTATCTAAAAACGAAGCCACCTGCTGTCAGCTTTTCTTAGATTTTAATCTTTCTTCCAGTTTTAGCTTAGCATTGATAGACCATGTAAAACCAGAGATATGACAGTTTTATTTGATGGTTCAAAAGTATTTGGTTAAATAAGGTGCAATATATTATTCTATTATCTTACTCTTTTTCCTCAGTGATTTTACTATGCGTTTTGAGGAGTCTTTTCATTTGCCATGTTGCAAGAAGAATTTCTATTTGGTTGAACAGAAAATAAAGTTCTATTCTATTCTATTCATTGTTTTTTGTAATACGGAGCAGAAAAACCCCATCCAAACAGCTGATAATACTCAGGAATGTATTCAGGTTTGATGATGTTTATGTACTTTTGGGTCCAATACACTTAAAATGCAAAGAATGTCCTGACTTAAAGTGCATGTTCCATTTTAAACATATGTAGAAGCCCTTGTAGTGTATCAGGTCCACACTGAACATTGCCAATGCAAAAATGTACAAATACTAGTCGAACGGGGCTTTCCTTACAGGAAATGACAGGAAATTCCTGTCACTCCGTGAAAATAGCGCCCCCAGCAACAAACCAGAAGTGACGTAGGGGTGGGCGAACGCTCCCGACTCTACTGATAAAAACATGGATCACAGCAGGAGGAGGCGACTCTGAATACGACATTCATCACAGCTTTAATGCTGAAGGCCACATACATATGTAGAGACATGATAATGTGGAAAATAACACTGAAAAAACTATTTTCTACACTGTAAATGGTAATATTGGTTTTAATAGACTCTATCTAGTAGGCAGAACTTAATTTTAACTTAGTTGTTAGTAATACTTATTCTTAATAAGTTGTAAGAACTTTGGAGGGCAACATGTTAGATAACTTAATTTACTTAAGTTGAAACAGCTTAATTAAAATGAGTAAGGGATGGTGAGGGAGCAGGTTTCCCACAATGCAGTTCACTTTTTTTAACAATAAATTGGAGATAATTCACAAATGAGGGATTTATAAATGATGTTGGTAGTGTCATGTGACTGCTCTCAACTTGTTTGTTTATTCCTGTATTTAACACCTACTATCCAGCAGCTGCTGCACTGCGACAGAAAAGTATGTGGTGTGACAATAGTTGTAGCTAAAACTCACCTACACTAAGTTCTTGCTACATTGTAAAAACAGTGTTGAATTCATCATTTACTTTAAGTGAGATGAACTCAAAAGCATTATATTAATAAAAATTAAAATTAAAATAGTGTGAAAAATCTCATCTAATTTCTGTGAAATTAACCGCAAAAGTTTGTTACCAAGCATCATTCACCTACAGTTTAATCAAACTTATTAAGTTCAGAAAAGTTCTACAAACTTAAACTATTTTAGTTTATTCTACTTAATCACTCCTATTCCAGTTTACATAATTTTTTGAGGCAGAGTTTGCATATTTTTTTTAAGTAAAGCCAACTTGTTAGAATTTACAGTGTAAGTCACCTCTCGATTTAGTTTTCATTTTGAGATCATGTGTACAAGATGCTTGGTGTCACACATTTAGACCTTCTACAGTCTTTACGCCGTTTAAAAAATCTATTCCTGTTTATCTGATTAATTTCATTATAGTTCAGCAACCATCATTATGTATTTGTTGAGGTTTTCAGTGTGTTAAAGCGACAGTTGCTGATAAATCTGCATTTAGAGGAGAATGACTCCACTCCAGCGGATCACACTGGGGCATGAATGTCCGCCGAACAGCGACTGCGTCCGTGTGTTTCCACCGACAACCGGCTCTGTTACACCTCAACAAACCAGGCAGCAGGACATTTTCCCTTTGACTCTGTCCACAGATGTCTCTGCTAACAGCAGCACCGTCCCACAGCTCATACAAAGCGCTTCTACAGATTTTTGGAGACCAAATGTGGAGAAAAGTCGAGGAGCCGATATCAACCGTCCTGGAACCCAAACATGAGCTCAGTCTGGAGGGACGACAGTTTCCTACCTTTTCTCCCTTTTCTAGTTACTCTGCAGTCAGAAATCCTCGCTTTTCCCAGGATTTTGTGCTAAACGGCAGCGGAGAAAACACCGCTCTGTCCCGCTCTGATGCGGCGGCAATCCTGCGAGCTGCGGGCGGACTAAGTCATCTCTTCCCTGGTTCGTTAGCCGGGCGCCACCGCTCTCTCCGTAGGAAAACAATGGGACGCAAAATGTTTTTCTTTCCACCACGCAGGGGCGTCTCCAGCCTTTAAGGACAACCTGCTTAGCCCGGAGTTGCACCAGGTGTAAATTTGAAAAAAATTGACGAGCTATTCTCTAGTCTTTTGCTACAAAAATGTGTTTTAGAAGGCAATAATAGACATAATGGAGTGTATAAATTGTCATTTTAATAAAAAAAAATTAATTAACCACAAAATCAACAATGAAATGTTGACCATTATGGTGCTAAAACACATTCGCTGCACTCACGCATAACAGTTCCTACAGTATTCACCTTGTCTTCTCTTTGACTCATCACGACCCTCCTCATCATCACGTTCTCTTCTCACCTGCTCTTTTTATCCCATTATTTGCTCTTCTTTTTCTTACTAATTTGTTCTCTTCTCTTATTTGTTCTCTTTTTCTCACCACTTGTTCTCCTTTTCTCCTACTCATTTGTTTTCTTCTCCTCGTTTGTTTTAATTTTCTCCTCATTTATTCAATTATAGGTTTCACAAATCAGAAACGGTGCTTTAATTAACCTACAGTCCCTAAAGAACATCTGAGTCCAGGCTTGAAAAGTCCAATACGTTACACAGGACCTTGTTAAATGTTGTCAGTAGAAAATTATTTGAGTGGAATTGCCCTTTAAGCCAAAATCGAAACAGAAGCTGGGGAAGGAGTTGCTGCTAACTTCAGCCTCATTTTTTATGTTGGGGAGTTTCATGTTGACTTTTCATATTGTTTTTGAGGAGAAAAAAAGAGTCAACACTGTGACATCTTACTCTTTACTTTCCTGCTGAAAAGCTGAGGATGTAACTGCTGCTTTCTCCTATTTTCCATCAATCTCCGCTCTCATCATGCTGATACTTTAATGTGACTGCTGCTCTCCTTTGCACATGCGCACACGGAGCTTACAAACTTACTTTAGCTTCGTCTGACATCAAAGATGGGGGGCTAATCAGACCTCGGACTTCACACACACACACACGCTCACTCACACACCACACCAACGGGAGCTAGGGTGCACCTTCGGCCTAGTCATGGTGCGTTCAAGTGCTGGTAGAAAGCTGGGTCATTTGGATTTTCATCAGATTTTTTTTCAGGAAAAGGTGGTTAAACAGTAAATTCATACCCGGGGCTAAGCTCAAAACATCCGGGGCTGAAGCCCCGGGAAAATCGGCTGGCGACGCCACTGCCACCACGGATCATGTGTACGGGCGTTTATGAGTCCCGCCTCCGGCTTTGAGCTCTTGATGTTGAGAGGAACAGCGAGAAACAAACACTGAAACCTGCAGAAACTCAGCAGCGTTGCCGGCTAAAGCTAAGCTAAAGCTAAGCTAATGTTTATACGGGCATCTGTTGCCGAGTCAGTCTGGAGAAGAGGACGTCTCTGGCGGCGATCAAGAAGGTGCTGGCCAGGAGAGTTCAGCCTCAGCTGTAGAGGTGAGGTTCAGAAAGAAGACGGATGTTCAGAGAGATGAAGTCTAGCTGCTAATCGGCTGTTGTCTCACCGTTTATCTGTTATTGTTTTGCATTGATCAGCTATGGAATTCACAAGACTTCACCTACTCTGACGTCAGAGGTCACATGATTCCAAAACTGTGCCGTGATTGTGAAGGAGAGTTTTATCCCCTCCCCTTCCCTTTTTAAGTAACACTTCCTGGTTCTTTTCAACTTAAGAGACCTAACAGTTACTGCCTCATCTCAGGGAAGGATTTTCTGCCATTATAAAGAACATGAAACATACAGTTTAAGATCAATTAAATGTAATTTATGCCAGTTTTTGTAATTTACTTGCTCACATTAAGTTTTCTTTACTTTTGACCTGCTACTTGTCTAATCACACACTGTAAGTTGCATTTTGGCATTTTTGTTGTGACAATGTATTATTTCATGTCAAATTAAAATGCTTCTGGTGTGCTGTTTTTCTAAATTAAAATACTTAAACACACAAGAAACATTCTATTCAACTCAAAATTTTAAGGCAGCCCTTTAACTCATATTTTAAGTTAAACATTTTACAGTGCATACATAGTACTTGGGTTTCTGGGTGTATGCAACACATGTACACACCGGTTCCTGGTTGATGGGCTTATATATTTCCATCATGCTTTGCAACACCCTCTGTTCTGTTCTGCACCATAAGTTAAATGTCCATGTGATCCCATGACACCCTTCCTGCCCAACCATTAGAAGCTGCACAGAACCAGGCTGCACTGGTCCATGGTGGGATCATGTGGACATTATGGTGTATGTGGAGTGCAAGGTTATATTGAGACCAATTTGTTGTCATTGAATTTTGAGCTTGAGAGATGCAAATTGATAACTAGAGAAGCACTCAAGAGAGCACAGACCTCCTCCAAGCAGCTCATGTCCCCCTCATACTGTGATTCACAACTAAACGCATACTCCTGCATTCATTTAATTGACATCATTAGATTCCTTGACCATGAAAACATACAAATAGCATCAGGAATCATGCTTGTATCACTATTACTTAAAGGCAGAGTCCGAAGTCCCTCCAGCGTCTCTGTTTGCAAACAACAGTATTCAAACTAAGCGCTCCTCCCTCTCAGGCTAATGGCCGCCTCATTCTAGCCTATTCAACTTCAAGCTTCTCCTTCAGAGCTCAGAAGCAGGTACAAGCCAAACTATTATTAACCCTGGTTTTCCAAAGTGTATTATCTGAAGCTCTTACCTTTTCTTCGGTGCATCCACGGTGTTTCCTTTCTTTCTTTTTTTTTTTCCTTAGAGAGCTGGAGTGACTGGCGTCTGCTCCAATCATGAGCTTATTTCCACACAGCACCATGCTCTTAGCTCTGTCATTGGCTGCCGATATAAACAGAAATCTCCACCCAGAAACGTCCCGACCAGACCAAAACAATACAAAAGAGCTAATTACAGGCAGGGGAAGAGAGAGTGGCGTTCAAATGCACCACGGCACGCGAGTAGAGGCCCAAAGGCGGAGTTTGAGAAGGATTTCACTTGCTCAAGTCTAACGTTTATTTTTTAGGGGGGAAATTAGGACTATACCTTTAAAAAGTTATTTCCAAAAACTGATATTTCCATAATGGCTGTTTTTCATCTGGATCTAGCTTCGTCGCTATTGAAGATGAGTCAATTCCGTTGACTTACTCCCGATTCAGCAGAGTCTTGGCTACAATTTGGTGTTAGTTGCATGTCTGTATCTTTATTTGTTATCTTTTAGCATTGAAAATTCCAGTGACTCCCTTATTTCTGTGTTCTGGATCATAGTATCCAGATCACAGGATACAGAATTCTCTCTGGATCCGGATCAACTTTTGAAACATTATCGAACTCATTGAGATCCTTTCTTGTAATTTTTCCCCCCAAACACTCAGGCCATTTGTATGAAGTTATATGCAAAAATTCCAATCTCACAATGATAAAGAATCCTTCAAAACATTCCTGGATCCAGAAGGTGATCTGGATCACCACCAAAATTTAATGGGTTCATCCTTGGGCTGATCGAAGAACATGGCTGGTGAAAATTTCAGGTCAATCCGTCCAGAACTTTTTCTGTAAAGGTGCTGACAGACAGACAAACAAACCAACGCTACCAAAAAACACAACCTCCTTGGCGGAGGTAAATATGCATT
>JALJCO010001935.1:0-235260 GCA_023101725.1 Atherinomorus stipes | reverse complement strand
CATCATCATCACTAATAAAACAAACACAGTAGAAAGTTACTATACTGGCATGGCGGGTCGGAGCTACTTCCTCCACCTGCTGCCTTCATATGCGGAATAAAGCAGAGAGCTGCGCTGCAGCACGTCCGCTCCTTCACTGATCAATGTCAATATCAATGATCAATAAGTCCGAAGCGTCGCGGTGGAAATATTTTCATTTGACATGTGACTAAAACCACAAACAATCCTCACTGTTTGAGCCACCCAGAACACACACACGGAGGAAGGTGATGTGGGGGGGCGGCTGCTAGAGGGGGGAGACAGACTGAAGTCCTTTGTGGCTGCATGCAGGTATTAGCCAGGGAAAATAAATACGTAAATAAAATAAATGATGCTATTTGACAAGAAGGACAACAACATGAATAAGTCTGATTCGGTTACCTGGAATATTTCAGAAAGATGTAGTAAATTACTGTAAAATGTTGGTATTTCACTGTTATACTGCATGTTTAAGATTAATTTCACTCTTGCATAATTAAGCAACTTTTGTATTCTTTAATCACCAACATTCTGTTTATTTCAGCTCTGTCACAAAGTGTTTTCCAGCAGATAAAAGGGTTTACAGTATGTTTTAACTAGAATTTAGGAGAATTTTACCTGCATATAATCATTCTGATTACCATGTTCAACAACAACACGTGGAGACATATGGTTTTGTAATTTGTATAAGAGTTGAAATATAAACTAGCATAACGGAGAAATGCCCAAGTGATGTACTGATACAGTAAGAGTAAAGAAATTCACTGACATTGTGCCACTGCAAGATTTGTTTGACAAGTAATTCTTACTGTTATCTGTTTTGACAAAGAGCATCGTCCAACCATAAGAGAGAGAGAGAGAGAGAGCGATGGCATGCCGGTGTGACAACATGCAAGAGGAAACCAGGGAAACTGGATGTCAGACAGAATGCTTTGTGGGGAAGGACTGTGGCCACACAACTGTCCAACACAACACGTGGAACCGGAAGAATTCAGGTCTGTTCAGAAGTTACGTCCTTACTTTGTCCTTTTGAATGTCTGTGGTGTTGACATATTTTAGGTCTGCACAACATAGTTGTTGGAGAAAACACTCATTCATTAATCATTTTAAAATGCTATCATTAAGTTAAGAATAGTCAGGGGTTAATAAGATGTTTTTTTTTTTTTACTATTTCTACTGTCAGGAAGTACAACAAAGAAAAATTCTGTCCTGTATTACATTACTCTACCTCTCTTACACATATTAACACAACACATAAAGTCTTATCATGATCATATTTTGAATACAAGACTAGCGATACTACAGGCTAGTTAGTTGATTGTAATGCAAGTAAGTAAGTAAAAATCTATAAAGCGCTTTTCAAAGATAAAAATCACAAAGTGCTGTACATAAAATGAGAAATAAATGGTACAATAAAAGACATAACATATTAAAAAGAAAACATAATAAAATAAAAATCAAACCCAGTCAATCACAATCAAATCAGCCAAAAGCTTTCCTGCATAAATACGTCTTCAGCTGCTTTTTAAAAGATTCCACCCAGTCAACCACACGTAGGGTGTTTTTAATGCAAGTTTTCACCTCCATAATAATATGCACGATTCCAAACACTTTACCCAGCTGAAAACATTTTGGCACCACTTGGCAATAAGGTATAGACCTACATTTGCTAGAGACAAAATTTTAAATAAGCAGTAAAACACAAAATTTCTACATTTTTTTCCATTTTGCAAAAATATTAGATATTAATTACTCAAACAGTACGCTTTGTTTGTGCTCTCTATTCTGTCATTTTAGAACATCAGTGAGCTAATGGACCTCCTTTTTGAACAGGTCATCGTTGACCCTGCACCTGCGTGGCTGAAATGAAAGCAATGACTGTTTCTGGATTCCTGTGCGGGCAGAGGGCGACCTGAGAAGGCCGATGCCGACCATGGTCCAGGTTCAGCCTTCCAGCTCAGGTGGGAAAGAGCCAACTTAAAAAGAAGTAAGTTGTGACACACGTCATTACGCAAGATTGTATTTATTAGAAGTGCATTTAAACATTGCTTCTTTTTTTTTTCTTTTTTTTTTTTTTTAGTTTTAGTGTCATAAGATATAAACTGCTTTTTTCTAACAACACAACAGCAACAAATACAGAACGCAAAACTGAAAACATTAATTATCTTTACAGTGAATATTATATACCATTTTTGTCATATCTTACCAAACTTGCATAATTCTAACACACTGGACTGTAACTGGGAGGTTTAAACCCAGCACACTCAGCCTCTACATCTGGGTACTCCTGATGTATGTGGCACACGACACAGGGAGGGACGATGACCTGGTCGTCCTTTCCCAGGTGTCCCAGCCCGGCACACAAAACCTCTGTAAGCCAAATAACGAGCATGTCTGTTATTACAAAAAATATGATACTTTCATAATTATCTAGGTGGTGTTTTTGCTCGGTTGTCCTGGGTAATAAAAATTGACTCTGGTGCTCTTTTTAAACAGTAACTGATTTATATTGTCTTTGTAGATGAACCAGTCTGAAACAGAGTTTAAGTTATTGGTGTGACTGATGAACTAAAAAACATCCTTTTCTCTCCCACTTATGGTCATGTCTTACAGATGGAGACCCCAGAAGAAGAGCTTGAGCCATGAACCTGCAGTCTGCATCATCATTTTGGCTCAGTGGATGGGAAATGATGTGGACAGCAGTTGTGTTATTATAATTATTACTAATCCAGATTATTTCCACCATCACACAGCTACATTTTCAGAGAGACTAATCATCTAGATTTCTTGTAAAATGTCAAGTCATACAGGGGGCTTACATTATTCATGTACATTAGTCAACATCACAAATACGGCTGGATCAACTGTGCAAGTTGGTCCTAAACTTTCCCAGTCTCTGAACCTGTCATGTCATTTGAGCAACACAAATGTAATTACACATCTGAAATCAATAAAAATATTTTATTGTATAACTTGCAAAGCTCTTCCTTTGCCTCCAATGGCCCATGGCCTGCCTGATAAATGTTTGGAGCATTCTGCAGGGAGGAGGGGTTCAAGCAGACCGGCTCAAGTCCTGGATGAAGGGTGATGCAGCGTGGCTCCTCTGGCTCCACATCTGTTCTGAACCTGTAGGAGAGTGTGTAAAAGGTGTTTCAGTACTTGGTATCTAGCATGATACTGGTTGTGTATTCATACTTTGAGTGATTACTGTGGAATACTCACTTCTTTATTCACATCCAGCATTGATCTCTGCAGCAGATGTTCTCCTGCTCTGTAGGCATGGTTCTGCATCCTCCACAGGTGCATCTATATAGCAAGTATAATGTCAATCACCATGCGACTGATGTTGAGGATTTCAGTAGTCAGTTCTGTATTATGAAACATGTTCCAGCAAAATTATCTAAATCCTTGAAGCATAATGTGTTGCAAGTGCAGCAATCCACATAAAGTGATCAGAAGACATACAGGTATGTGTTGTTTACTGAAACTAGGTAGTGTTTTGTGTAGTCCAATATTACTCATTGTGAAAGCCACCTCAGCAAAGTGAAAACAGGAACATATCAGTCTACAACAAGAAAGACTCATTACAAAACAATTTAATGCAGGTGGTTTAGGTTAGCCAGGTTAGCCATGTCCACTGTAGTTTACCTACTTTATTTACCCATATTTGTTGTAAACTCTGCTCCCTTCAAAGAGGTGGGTACTAACATGGGTTTACCAGCCACTAAACCCTAACAAAGAAATGCCATCACTCCCTTCATTAGCTTTGAGAGAAGTAGCCTGTGTGAACGATAAAGTACGTCATAAAGATAATAATGCATCATTATAGTGCAGAGCAGAGGATGACTGCTGGTTTCATCTGTGACTATACGACAAACATATTTAGTAGAGTGTCAAAATGTGCTTTGTTCCACATTATTTAGACAGTTTGTTGCCTAACTTTATTTGGCTAGGCTATACTAGTTAGCAATGCAAAATTCTACAAACTAAAGGACATAAATAAGTTACCATTCTGATGTAGACCATGAAGAACGAGGCTGATCATCACAGAGGTCAGTGTCTCGCTTTGGTGGCTCAAACGAGTCGGTCTTCGGCAGTCCAGCTGCAGACTGTTGTCTTCCGTTGTCTTCTGCTTGTTTAGCACACGGGGGCGGGAACGCTGCTGCGCGTGGGCGTGGTTTCAGCGCCTCCAGCGGACACGCCCCCAGCGTCTCAGGACAGAGAAATCTGATCCTAGTTTCAGTATTTTGAGACTTAATTTGATATGCTTAGCGATGTTTTTAATCATTCAAATTTGGCTGAGTGATTAATAACTAATATTTCTGCGGTGTGACAAACTCAAAACACATATTTATTGCCAGTTTACACGGACTTTAAGATACACTGACCTTTACGGTCCCTGTACAACTGGTGAGACCGGGCCCCAACTTCCCCTCTTGCTTTTGGGCCCATTTTTTTATGGGGGGGGCCTCCCCCAACCCCCCCTTTTTTCACTGATCTTTTTTATACCTTTACGGAAAAGATTTTAAGGCCAAGCTGAGCCATTGAAGGGGTCCAGTTTGGTGGCCTTGGGATTGGGTCTCTGCTTTTTCCAGATGATGTGGTTCTGTTGGCTTCAGTGGGCCGTGATCTCCAGCTCTCGCTGGAGCAATTCACAATCGAGTGTGAAGCGGCTGGGATGAGAATCAGCATCTCCAAAACGAGGCCATGGCTCTCAGCTGGAGAAGGGTGGAATGTCCTCTCCAGCTCAGGGGTGAGGTACTGCTCCGGTGGGGGAGTTCAAGTATCTTGGGGTCTTGTTCATGAGTGAGGGAAGAATGGAGCGGGAGATCGACAGGCGGATCAGTGCGGCATCTGCAGTGATGTAGACTCTGCATCAATCTGTTATGGTGAAGAAGGAGCTGAGCCAGAAGGTGAAGCTCTCGATTTACAGGGTGATCTACGTTCCTGCCCTCACCTATGGCCACAAGTTGTGGGTAGCAACTGATAGAACGAGATCGCGGGTGCAAGCGGCCGACACGAGTTTCCTCCGCAGGGTGGCCGGGCTCTCCCTTAGAGATAGAGAGAGAAGCTCGGTCATTCGGGAGGGACTCAAAGTAGAGCATTGAGTGGAGCAAAATGAGGTGGCTCGGGCATCTGGTCAGGATGCCTCCTGGACGCCTCCTTGGTGAGGTGTTCCAGGCACGTCCCACCGGGACAAGGCCCCAGAGGGGACCCTTGACTTGCTGGACAGAATACAGCTCTCAGCTAGCCTGAGAACGCTGCCTGATCCCCCAGATGAGCTGGGGGCTATGGCTGGGGAGAGAGAAGTCTGGGCTTCCTTGCTTAGACAGCTGCCTCCGCGATCCGATCCCCGATAAGCAGAAAAAGATGGTACAGTACACTAACTGATATCATTGCATCAATACTTTCATGTAATACTGTATAATAGAAGTCATTTATAGGGATAAATGTAAGGGTTTTTGTAGTCCACATAACAGTAAATTCTGTTTGTGCTAAAGTAAAACACAAACAAAAAACTTCTACAATACTGAGATTTCCCTTTGGGGATTAACAAAGTATTTTTCATTTTATTTTATTTTCAAAGCACAGCTGGACTTACTCGAGACTTAAAGATGTCTCAGCTTTCACTGAAAAACTCTTCACTTCTGAGAACTAAGGCTTTCTGATAAGAGCTTAAATGTCCTCAAGAATCTCCAGCAGGTACAAATACTTTCCCCCCCTTTTAGGCAGTATAGAATTATCTGGATGACTGAGTCCTTGTGCACATTGTTTCCTTTCTGCTCATTAACTTTATTTCCAGTCGCAGAAAGCTACAATCAAACAGATGGTGAGTGTTTAACTGCAACATGTGGCATAGTTTATGACATTCATATCTACTCGTGCAGTGCTTGTTCAGAACATGGAACGAGATAATTGCATTTATTTTCTTTCCCTTAAGTAAGTGCACCTGTTTCACTTCATCTTAGCCTGAGTGTTCTGGATATTATTTACTGTCATGCTAGCTTCTCTTCACTTTTCCAGCTCATTTCTTTGACTATGAGTATGTGTATGTTGGTGTTGTATATATGTTTGCGCTCATATTTGTTATGTGTTTGGTAAAACACTGATCTGATCAGATCGCTTCATTATTATTGAGTGAATTAGTTCAGTTCAGAAAACTTTATTTACCCAAATGGGTTTTTCAGTCTGAAGGCACAGTAACATATCTGTGATAACAGATCAGCTTCTGGTTGTCTCCTAAAACCTTGTGCAGATTATCAGGTGGTAACATTATAATAAAAGAAAATAAAAAATAAAACTGCATTAAGCAGCCTGACAGGAGAAGGAATAAATTAATCAGAAACCAATGGATGTAACCTTCCCCCACCCCCCTCCCCCAAAGGCAAACAGGTCCTGGGAGCCCAAGACCCATCAGCTCCCCCAAAGGAAGAGACCCCATACGATGACAACCAGGTTGCCCCCAGACGGTCATCCAGTGTGGGTCAGTACCAAGCAGAAGTGGCCAACTGTGAAGCCACCCGGAAATCCGAAAAAATTTGTACATCAGCTGCACGCTGGCTTGGTGGTGGTTAGCCTCACAGTAAGGTCGCTAGTTCGATTCCCGGCTGGGGAGGGGTTCGAACAACTCCAACAGTGGCCCTTCTGTGTGGAGTTTGCATGTTCTCCCCGTGTATGCGTGGGTTCTCTACAGGTACTCCGGCTTCCTCCCACCGTCCAAAGACATGCGTGTTAGGTTAATTGGCCACTCTAAATTGTCCCTAGGTATGAATGTGAGTGTGAATGGTTGTCTGTCTCTCTGTGTTGGCCCTGCGACAGACTGGCGACCTGTCCAGGGTGTACCCCGCCTCTTGCCTGATAATAGCTGGGATAGGCTCCAGCAACCCCCAAGACCCTGAACTGGATAAGCAATACAGAAAATGACTGACTGATTTGTAGATCACTCTTCATCCACCAGGAGCTGACTCCAAAATCCTGATGAACGCAAATCCCCATGACCCCCACGTTAAAAAAGGCCAACTTCACAGCAGAAATAAACTTGTTTACAGTCTGATTCAAAAAAATCATTTTCCGTTTAATCGGTCAAGTTTACCTTCATGTCAACTGTGAGGGGGTGATTTTTTTTTTTTAGAACTCATCTGTTTGTATGTCATTAAATCTTGAAATTACACATAATTAGTAGGGATGTAGCGATATCCACATCTCATGATACGATATCTCCATATGAACCTCACGATACGATATTTATCTCCATATTGTGGGGAGGCTCACGATAACAATAATGATGGTATAAAATGCTTTGACGAGTCATTTTTACAATAGTTATCGTCAAATTCAAGGTTATGACATTTTGACCTGCCTGAAAACCTTTTGCTGAAGCTGAAATTCAAGTAAAAATCCAACATATTTATTGAGAAGACAGCTCAGGTACTAGATCAAATAAACTCAACCAGGCAATAAAACAGCCTATTTACTAAGTAAAAAAAAGACCCAGGCACAAAGAAACTGCCTCGTCTTTAGTAGTCAATAAATTTAAAATAAGTAAGTCCGCCTGTCTGTCAGTGGTCAGTCAAATGTATGAACTTCTACACCAGGGGTAGGCAACTCCGGTCCTCGAGGGCCAGCATCCTGCAGGTCTTCAGGGCTTCCCTGCTTCAACACACCACCTGATGTCCAGAGCTTGGCTGCACAAGTCTGCTAATTACCCATTGATTGAAGTCAGGTGTGTTGCAGCAGGGAAAGTCCTAATACCTAGCACCGTGATGTCGATAATCAGCTGATCAGATGCTCTTCTGCATCCGCTGCTGCAGGTTAAACGGAGAGTTTTAATGAACAGCTGATCGAGCTGGTGAAAAAATATGAAAATGTGTACAGCACGCGAGGCGTTTAATACACGGACATCACCGCATGCGCAGCCCCCCCGCACCAAGTTTGTCATTAAATATAAACTCACCAAGTCAACACGGCGATCTCCGCGGCGTCACGGCTGAAACTTCTCACAGAGGAATAACCGGACCAAAACAAACTTTCTTGTCCCTGCGGCCTCCAGAACAGGAACAAAGTTCTCGCTTCTCGTGGAGAATAACAGCTGTTTCCATCCTCTTGTATATCCGTGCTGTATTCACCTGACCGCCTTTCACCTTGTTTTTCCTGTGCGTGGGGGCTACATGTGCTCCCATTGGCTCAAAAGAGCGCACTGGCAGCAAAGGATCATGGTCTATGTAGTTTAGTACGTTACACTACGCACAGAGCAGACTGAAAACTATTATTTTTGTCTCAAGAGACATGCTGTTTCATACCGTGACAAGACCACGACGATATCGCGGCAGTTTACCACCGGCGATATCGCGATATCGACAATATCGTTACATCCCTAATAATTAGGGGTGTGTCTTTTTGAATGATAGGCAGCAGACTGGATGCCGGCCTGCCGGTTGGTGGCTGATAGCTAGGTCCCTGTTTGCTCTCAGGAAGGCCTTAGCCTGTAGCAGAGTAGCACAATTGTGGTTTTTAGCTAGCTAACAGAAAGTCCAAGCATGCCTTACCTTTATTCTGCAGATTAGGAGGCAAATCTTCATTAGCTTCTGTAAGTTTCAAGTAAGTTCGGTTAGCCCAGAGTACATTGGCTGTCAAACATTTGCCCCGAGGCCGCTCTTTGCCCATTTTTGTATTTTCCGGAAGTGATGATACAAGTGACGAGGCAAAGACGGTGACAGTGGAAACGCCCAACTGGCTTCACTTTTAGCTCTTCAGAAACCAACGGGTGATGTAGCACCTTGTCCCTCTTTATTTACAGTCAGTGGTTAGCACCCACCCCAATGCATCAGTCAGGCTTCCTGGGACCATGACCTAAGCAGAACCCCATTACCCAAACTCACCCCTGTCCACCACCTACCCATACACAACCCCCTCATGGAAAAACCCCTCCCTCCAACCTCCCCACCCTGCGAATACCCCCTCAATTTTCCTGTCTGCCACAACCCTCCTTCCCCCCATCCCCCAAGTACCCCCCAGACACACATGCCCATGCATACCCACGCTCCCTCCCTGAAAGCCCTACCTCCATCCTACCGATTTCCTCATCCCGTAAATACCCCATCCATACCCCAAAACCACCTCGCCCTTCCAAATCCCCAAAGGCAAATACACACATGCTTACACACACCCTGCCCACAAGCTCTTCTTAATCAAACATTTGTTTGTTTGCTTAGAAATTCGGATTCGTTTGGGGAGGTGTGAATAAGCAACCAAACTCTGCTCTGCCTACAGTACAAACAGGTCTGCAGGGGGTGAACTACAACACATGCAGCAGAAACGGAAGTTGCTCTGCCTTAACCAATAGATGAGCAAGTTTTTTTTGTTTGTTGTTTCTCTCGACTTCCCCTTCAGTAATTTTTGATGCAGCACCGCCTCAGGCGAGGAACAGAATATATTATTCAAAAAGTCTGGTGCATTTGACTGCAGAGCACTGTTAAAACAAACACAGACCACCTGAATGTTACAACCACGAAGTACTCCAATTGTATTGAGTCTGGCAGACCGCTAAATGTGAAAACAGCCTTTATCGCTCAGGATTAGGAAGAGCTCGGTGCCCTTTTGGAAGAAAGGGTAGAAAACTGGGGAAAATAGCTGGGGGGTGGATTTCCCTTCAGACTGTATTCTGTGAGATGACCTTAGATAAACTCTTGACGATCGATGGAATGGATGAATTAACATGAATGTTGCTCATTTGAATACAATAATGCAAGGATGCCCTGGTTTCAGTTTTTCTCTTGATCATCGCTGCTTATGACAATTCAGAACAACCAAAAGGTTTTAAAGGAGTGAAGGGAAATATGTTTTCCCAACAACTGCTGAGCTCTATCCAAATGAGAACCACCAGGTTCTTTGCCTGTAACCTCAGCAAGACCATAGCCATAAACCAGCATCCAATCCACCCTGCACACATAACTGTCCCCACAACTGCTTTTCAGAATGACTCAGTTAGCAGATACACAGCAATACTCTGATCCCTCTTCCTTTTAGTGCACACTCTCATGGCAGGGCGTTAATGGCTTATACAACAGATGTTTATTATGCTGTGTTTAGATCCATGTAAGCCAACGCTGCCTGCAGTTTTAGACATACATGACAACCTGTGACTCTGTCTCCGAGGCAGAATGAGCCTGTTCACACGTGCACTGGTTCATTGCATGAGCAGAGGCAAACGTGTATGAGGATGAGGACGCACACTAACACGAAACAGAAGAAGATGACATGCAAAAACCGTGAGTGTGAGAAATGGAGTGTGAATGAGAAGGGAAGAGATGAAGGAAGTGCAAGAGAGGAGGAGAGCGATGACAGCTTCCATCTGCTGGAGAGCCGATGATGGTTTCCTCAGATAGAGACATCCACGTGGATCAGCATGTATGTATACCCTGTAATGAAGTAATGAGGGTATTTAACAGAAGTGTGTTTTATAGCAACAATTAGTGGGGGAGGAAAGTTGCCTCATCATGTAAAGAGCAATTTTATGAACAGCTGCAATCCATCTGACTAGGCTATACGTACCCAACAGAGCTACAGATCTGCACCAGAAGAAGAAAAAAAAGGCTTGATTTTGCATTTTAAGAATTTGTGCGCAGTATACAGCAAATACTGTAACAGATTTTTTTCTAGGAAAGACTAGAGCAGTTGCAAAGGCTAAAACAGGTATGATGTTTTCACTGGTTTGACACTTTGACCCTGAGGTGAACAAGAAAGGCTGCCTTTTTTCTCTGTTTCTCACGCAAGACCTGATCTTGTCATGGATAATATTTTCACCAACCTGGCTGCGCGGTCACATCAGCACATTGATTCTAATGAAAAGGGATTTTGCCTCCCGCTAACTTCTTGTAGTACAGGTGTGTAAAAAGCCTCCAGGGTGACGGTTTAATGCTGCATTCATGTCAAACGGGAAAGACGGTAGAAATGAGCCACGCGTTGGGAGTACCGCTCACTTTGCATTCACCGTCCAGTGTGCAAACATTACCAGAGAACATATTTCACCTCATCTTCATCAGTGTTTGTCACCCATCTGTTATTTACCACTGAATACCATTTCTCTTAAAAGAAAGGCTTGGAAATTTTAGAAAAAGTGGCAAAATATAGGAGATATGTCATTTTTTGTAAACTTAACTGTCAACTTGATTCTGACTTTTCTTCTGAAAGTCATGCACTGCAAAAAGAGGATCTGGAATGAAGTTGATATGAAAGACTTGTTTACATTGATTTCACTTAATGATTTTGGTTTGGTGATGAAATCTTTTTTTGAGTCAAATCAACTTAAAAACCTCACTCTCTAATCTGAAATAAGTTTTACTTTAACTCAAAGTAAATTTATAAAGGCGGTATGTTTCAGCATTTCCGAAAGCAGTGACTGTTAGCGAGTTTTTGAATTATGTGCATGCGCAAGACCAACCTATGATTCACAGCTCCCAACCCCGATCACTGCACAGCGTGCACGAACCACTCCGGTGTTTAGTCGACAGCAGGTACAGATTCTCCCATCATGTCACAAACCCAAAAAAATACAAAAAAACAGATGTCATTGTCTGAACATCGCTAACTGCTAGCAGAATGATTGTTAGCTACCTGCTGGAAACATCGGATGAGACTGCGCCGCTTCCGGTACATAGTATTTTACACTCGCCAATCAATAACTCTTATTGATCAGTCTCGCCTATTACCAGTTGAATTGACCGTCAATCACTAATCGCTAAAAGTGATTGACAAGCCAACAGACAATGTACAACAACAATGAAAAATGTAAGGAATTCAGAGATGATTGGCGGATGTTTTTTTCAGCCCCATTACTTTCACAGCTGATGTATAACAATATTTATATATTTAAAGTCTTTGATTAATCATAACGTATGGGGTAGTGAATCCAATTTTATCAAATATTGTAAAAACTGTTGAAAGAAACATCTTCTATAATACCTTTAAAGGAATAGTACACCCACAGAATGATGTGCAGTTTTCTACTCATTTTCTACTCACCCTCATGCTGAGGAAGACTCTGGAGCACTTTTTTTAATAATATCTCAAATACAGCCGGAGATCGGACAGGTTTTTGTTTTCCCCCAACTTTCATATAATGGAGTTCACTGGCAAGTGAACCGGAAAGGTCCATAAAAGTCCACAAAACTTGAAAACATTCCTCCATACTGCTCGTTCATGTAATGAATCCAAGTGTCCTGAGTGGGTAGTGTCCATAATTTACTTGAACCGACATCATTTAGTATATTTTTATAGCTTAAACAGTAGTACATCTAGTTTCCACGAAGCACGTCTTTGTGAGCTCACGACACTCTGGAAGCTGTGGCAGACGAGATCGCGCGTTCTCTTTCTCTTCCTTTCTTTGTTTTAAATCAATAGCCAACCCCTCTTGTTTGTCCGCAGCTCGTTCGCTCTGAGCACAATGTAAACAGTGAATTTCTTCTTCTATGCTTGCATTATTGGCAGAGTAGGTGCTGAACGCCGAGGATTCCGTAGTGTCCTGAACTTGTACGAATGCGCAAATAGAGAGTGCAATGTTCTACAGTTTAGGTTACAAAAATATACTAAAGGATTTCATTTGGAGTAAATTATGGGCGCTACCCACTCAGGATACTTGGATTACATTGGACGAACAGTATGGAGGAACACTGCAAAGTTTTTTGTGGACTTTTATGGACCTTTTTGGTCCGGTGAACTCTTTTATATGAAAGTTGGGGGAAAACAAAAACCTGTCCGATCATTTGAGTGGTTTTAGATATTAAAATAGTGCTCCAGAGTCTTGCTCAGCATGAGGGTAAGTAGAAAATGAACGCACATCATTCTGTGGGTGTACCATTCCTTTAAGTTTTTTTCAGCTTCTGCAGGCATGAACAACAAAGGGGGCGAAAGTTGTTGAGAAATTCCATTCAGTTCAAGTACCCCCACCTGTGGCTTGCGGGAGACGGATATTAGACGGTGCTGGGCAGCCAATGGGTGTGACCAGATAGTGAGGCTAGGGTTGGGGCTTAGGGATAGGGGGAAGGGTTAAAATAAATGACTCAAAATGGTAGTGTGGGCGGAGTCAGACATCCGCCCCGCCTAATATGCGACTCCGCCTCCTCCTGCAAGGATGTTGGACGTTAAAGTTGGCACCATGAGTGTGAAGGGCAGTGCAAGGAGATAAAGTAACCCCAATATGTGCTCATACAGTATGTGTATAACACGGAACCAGCATGAGGTAATTACAGTTTATGTTGCCACTCAGTCACAAATTCATGTATTAGTACCACTTTGACTTGGTACTAAATATATTGTATTGCTTAAGTTATTACTAAAATTTTATGATGTAGCAAATCAAAAATTTAACTTGAGAAAAATACAAAAAGATGCACATAGAAGGGTTACAGCACTTCAATTAGTTAATTCCAAAAGGAAAAGTTAAGTTGTAACAAAGGATAATTTTTTTATAGTCTTTGTTATGAATTATATTTTTACTTTGTATGAATGCAGTTTCTTTCTTTGTATTCAGATAATTTTTTTCACAGTAAATCAAAATGTAGTGGTTCCATCCACCTCATAAATTAGAATTGAGAAGTACTAATAAATTTAAATGTAACAAATTACAGTAATTTAACAAAAAAAAAAAAAAAGATCCAAAGTATGATTTTTGTCAGTGGACGTAGACAAATAAATATAAAGCAAATTATTCCCAATTACTCACTGTGATCAGCTGGATGGCAAAATTGTAACTCCCCATTTATACTGTGAACAAACTTGTATGAAGCTAAAAACCTCAATCGACTTATGTGGAACTTGGCAGGAGTGGTGCTGTTTGTGAAAACTGTAGAAATCAATCACAGATGACAAGCATTTGATAAGCCATTGTATTCCATTGTGTTTTTGAAGCGAGCCCAAAATAGAGCTCACTTTGTGCTTTCTAGGCTTTTCACTCAGTTTTTCTGTCTTGTAGTATTTTAGGAGTAAGCAGGCAGAATAACTGGGCAGCCACCGTGCGAACAGTGACACAACGCAACACAGATGTTATTTAATTGGCCAAATTATGATAAAGTTAACTTTCTAATGACAAAATAGTGCAGTACTTGAAAGGAAACAAAATTTTTCTTCATTCTTCGGCAGCAGGAATTACGCCATATGGTGGCATCATCTCTGACTACACAGCCCTATACCTTGTGTGCCAGTTCATAACGTTTGTGAAAGAACTGATTAGGCTGAAAGGCATCTTTTTGTAGCCAAAGTGCTTCTTAAGGGCAGTAAGCTTCCTATTCTGGCAGTTACAGGAGGGGTTTTTGGTGTGATGACAATCAGAAAAGATGACTTGTATTCAAACACTGATTAAATCGCATCTGCTGGGTGCATGGGGACTGTGACTGGTGGTTGCAGAGGGCTATAACTGCTCATGATGCAATCCTGCTCTGCTTGTAGAGCTTTGCTGATCTGATTGGTCAAAGCTCTGATAGAGAATGATGGATGCATTTCATTAAATCATCAAACACAAATCTTTTTTAAAAGTGTGTCTCCTTTTCTTTATATGGTTTTATCACTTTCCAGAGAGTTATGAGCAAAAACAACTGACAACTTTGGCAGAAGTTTCAAACAAACTGGCAAGATTTTCTGGTGAAATGATGGCGAGGGATTTTGTTTTTATCTCACCACACAACTGGCTCCTCCAATGAATGATATGGTATCTGCACGTAGTATCCTCAACAGATAAAGGTGTAATATAAAAAAGAATAATGTTAAAAGCAAATAATTATCCAAATGAGATTTTTTTCGAGCAGCACATGCAATTACTGCATGATTATGTTGATTCTTCTTGCCCATATCACTGCAACAGAAGTCTTTTTCTCTATCTACCAGCATTAAAAAATCATTAAAAGTTAGAAAAAATAATTATAATTTAGACCCAGTAACCTATTTTGCTGCTTCAACAAAAATGAGGGCATGCAATGCTCCGGTTTTATCTGACTAATAATGGAATCTTTTAACAGAACATGAAGTTTATTGACACGATGTTCACCTTTTACCGCACAGAAAAACAAAGCTGAGAAACATCTGAGGTAAGAACTGTTGTGCTTTCCCACAGCAGCAGTTTATGATGCTGAAGTCTATTTTGTAGGTGGACAAGACAAATTTATTGATCCTGACGAACAGCAGTGACCCCATGCTGACCTGGCAGGGGGCTGTCTGCTCCAGTCCCCTGTGGCATCACAGTAAACTGTCACTGCAAATGCATAATCAGGGGTGACTGGCATTCACTCTAAGTTTCTTCTGTTTAGCAGAGCTGCGGCTCTGTTCCTCTGGGGTTCGGTCAGCCGTGACATTGTGCAGACATATGAGACAGATTTCATTTTGAGGTCTTTTTTCAGCTTAGGCGGATTAACGGGGTTTGTCAGCTCACTTAGGGCTGAAAACTGCTCGGCTTGGGACAAAAAAAATCGAATCAAAATAAAAATAAATCAGCTGTATGTTTAGCAAATATATCACCATTCATATTTGCGACACAAAAACTCCCGGTGCGGTCAGCCAGTGTCAGCTGCACCTCTGCACAGCTCGCGCTGCGCTGGCCACGCTGTGCCTTCACAGACCAAGTCTGACAGTCATGAGTGAGCACCCTTATGAAGTGAGACACTCTGGCACATGACATATTTGGCTTTAAAATGACGTCACGGCAGCGTGGGGCTCAGCAGGCAGGTCGTTCGTCAGTCTGAGAGAAGAGGAGCAGCAGGAGGAGACGGACCATCCTCCTCTCCTCTCTAATGACAAGTGCTCATCCTCCCCTCTCTCTAACTCCTCTCAAACAACCCTCACCCTCCAGGATTGTCCTTCGCCGCGTCCATCTCCCCCTTTTCAGTTCCACCTATTTATTTTAAACTTTCCCCAACCCCTCCGCCACCCTCCACATCTTCAGAGATGAGGACCCCTTGCCATTGGTGACTTGGATGCTCCGTGCTTCGGAGAACCTCCTTACCTTCCGCTCTGTTTTCATTCTTTCTTTCTTTTCCTTTTCTTTTTTTAACGTTTATTTGCCTTTCGTCAATGTAGATGATGCGCTGTCATGTCAGCGACGAGGATGCCAACTGCATGCTCTGTTTTTCCTCTCCGCATCTTGCATCTTTGCCTCTCCAGGGGGATGGAAATGAACGGTTTGCGTGAAGGCAAAGTTTGAGGGCACCTCCTCTGGCTTCCCCTCCTGTTCACCTGTCCGCGTGCCCCTCTGCCTTCGCTAGTAACGAGGAAGAGTGTCGTCAATATAACAACTGATGGACAACTTCTGAGAAAACTGACTGTTCTGATATATTTTTAGTGGGATTTGGCAGCGGCTCTTGTAGGAATCTGATGTGCGCAACGATGAAGGATATGGCTTAAACGATGTTTACATTGACAGCTGGAGTACGGTCCGTAACTTGACTGCTTTTTAAAATCAGAATAAGTCGACTTTGGTGGAAACCCATCCAAATGGGAGGATACCTGGAGGACTGAGTCGGATTCGGCAGTCGAGAAAAATGTGGATAAAACGGAGTGTTGCGCGCAGGTAAGACGGGCTACGATTCCCACTAACGAGCTGGTGATAAATATTAATGGCAGAAGCATGGGCGAACTGAAACATGAATTTATTGTTTTCTGTTGTTTCACATTTGACATCGATCTTCGACGACGTGTCTCAGTTTTTAAACCTACGCCACGACAACTTATAAGAGTCTGCTGAAATTGATGGTTGGGTTAAATGTTGTCAGTATGTCTGGAAAAAGCGCAAAATGAGAAGAGTTTGCATCAAAATATTTCACAGAAGTCGACTGTTTTGTGTTGCAGTGTTGATGATGATAAACATTAGGGCGAAGGCTGTGAGTAGATGGGCAATTTGGGGATTTTCTTGAGAAATATGACGGTCAGTTTTACATCTTGAACGCTAGGGGTCGCCAGCAGCACGGTGCAAGGCTGCACGAATACAGCCACAGACAGTCGCGCGTGCTTCAAACACACGCGCGTGCACAGCCTCAAGGTTAGGTCTGTCAGCTCCTCCCCACTTGTGAAAACAAACATATGCAACACGGAATTAAAAGGTAATTAGAGGGTGGAAGTGTTGTTCGAGAAACAAAAAGTACATTTAAAATGCTATTTTGTTGTTGGATCACAACAACATTGAAATTCAAGGAAATTGTGCTGTAAAGTTTAGCTTTTTTTCCTTTCTTATTTTTGGCTTTTTATCCTAAAAATGTGAAAGTAGCTTGTGCTGAAGCCTGCTGAGCTGAGTTTATCCAGAGCAGATAAAGGAGAGCATGGCATGGGGACTACTGGGGCAGGGAGGTAAGCTTGATCTGATTGGACTGCCATTCTGATAGAATTCTGAAGCAAATGGATATTTCTATTAGTGTCTCTATAAGCTTTAGCACTAAGACGAGCGGGTCACTGACTTCAGCTTTGCTAAGAAGTCTTCAAACAAAAGCAAAAATTCAGCACATTCATTTGCTTTCAGGGAGGTGTAGATATGTAGATGTAATGGCGTGCTGTGAAATCAGACCAAACCTGCCAGCAGTTAGATGCTTTTGCGACCTGCTGGATCTCTCTCTCCTGCCGATACCTCTAATTCTGCCCATTTGCAGCCGTACATTGATTATGCATGACACACAGCGTACATCTTAGGCTGACCTCGGAGGGTAATGGCAGTACAAGCCGTAGACAGAACGGTTGCGCAGGATGATGAAATGAAATGCTTTTAGATCTCATATCTTTGGATATATCAGTGTGAGGCCCAGAGAAACCAATTTCCATCTTCAGGAATATCCTTGCCTACTTGCTGACATGATGTGGAATGTCAAAATGGGATGTTGAAGGAACAACAACTGCTGTTATTGACAGAAGCAGCTTGTTGTTAGTTGTAATTCACAATCTTTCCCATCACAGGCAGAAATCTTTAATCATAACTGTCATCAGTTATCACTCAGTCATGCTAAATCTCAATGGTAACTCCTTCCTAGGGTGTAGTGTTACTCTCCACTATCTGTTGGGAAAAACATTTGCCTATATGTGGAATATAAAGGGGGAGAAATGAACTGTGAGCGTGTGCAGATAAATCTACTGTACCTGTTGGAACAGGCGAAGAACAAACCACCCACAGAAAGCAGATATGTGGGCGTAGTTGCAACAACACTGACTTTAGCAAAGCAGGAGAAAGCCACTGATGGATAAATGAAGATACGACAGAAAAGCAGAGCTCGTGCAGATCCCAAATGTTGTTACTCATCGTGAATTCTGGGCAGACAGTCTCATTAAGACGGCCTGTAAAATAGAGCTGGGTGATAATGCTTTATTATCATCATTATGGACTTTATAGGCTTTGACTAGAACAATGTAATACTGCCACGGTGAAAATTTGTTATCTTGATTTTAGCCATTTCAAATGAAGTCCAAATTAAGTTAGAAGTGATTTCATTATGCAAGTTAATGCCATAAATATAAGCTTCAGGTCTGTAACATTTAAACTCAACTGAAGAAATGAACACATTTATAAAAAGAATAATGATGTAATATGTGGGGATTGAGACATATTTTATAGTATAAGTAACTATGTATTCATAACCCAGGAAGCATGCTCTCTGTGTTGCACATTTCCACAATAAATGACCTGAATCAGTGCAAATTGTTGCTGAGACCAACTGATATCAACTTATAGTTTAAGTACTAACTTTTACAGAATTTAAGCAAGTCATTTGCTGAAACGTGTACATCTGGAATATTGAAAACTGTCCCTTTTATGTTACATAGTGTGTAAAACACTGCAGCCTTGAAGCTATTGCATACGGTACAAATGGAAACCGTTATAGTGAATAAGGTAAATTCAGAATTTGTCCCGTCAGTGCAAAGGAAAAAGCTTGAACCAGAGTCTAACTTGAGGCTTAAATGGCCGGGATTCATCTATGCATCTCCGTGCTCAATCTTCCATGGACGTCACACAGTTTTCGGTCTCCTGTGGTGAACTCTTGTCCCACCGAGGCCCAGAAGATGCTATCAGCTCTCCGTCCGCTGCTGCTGCTGCATAAGGCACCACTTGTCTTATCTAGAAGAAGATTGTTTTGTGCATGCTTGTGAATGCCTCTTCAGGTGTTAGGTTTTTATTTTCTTTGGGACAAATCCTAAAAACAAAAGCAGTTTGGGCTGTTGTTTTAACTAGCTTGAAATGCTGGTTCTATATGCAGTAAAATTGCAGAGATAAAGTGGTTGTAATGAAAAATGAGCAGCTCGGCTCAGACAATATGTATTCATGGCCATCATGTGTTGAGTAGTCTGTGTTTAACACTGCGTCAAAGAGACATGTTTGCCTCTGATTAATAGTCTAATTTGGTTTAGTAGAACTGGCTTAATGAACAAGGGTTGGTATGCAGATGACGTGTTATTGCACAACATCAGCAGGCCAGAGCTGACAGTGGTGTGACCAGCCGTCGTCCTCAGAGCTAGCTTCTGCAGAAACTCCCGGGCTGAACATGGCATGACTGTGTTAGGGGGCATCAGATATTCAGATATTCCTATGATTTAGGTGCCATCTTAATAGCTTCTATGAGGGTTATTAACTGGGCCTCTCTGGAGCGTGATTAACCTAATTTGCAGTGAAATAGGCTGTGTTGCTTCTCTGAGAGCCTTTCCTCTGGAGGCGTGTGTCTGTGCGAGTGTGTCTGCGTGTGTGTTGTTAACACCCTGTGTTCAGTAGTCTGTTAAATCCAGAAGGACCAGGACAGGTTGTCCCTGCGTAATGATGAAAAGAGACAAAACAGACATGGATGGTGGCTCCGTGTCTGACCATTCTTGAGACAGAGAGATAAAAAACTTAGAAAAAGTTGTTGCAGCATTGTTTCGAGGCAGAGGGGACTCATAAATGACATATCAGCAAGCGGTCTAGCACTGGCAGATTTGGATCATAACTGCCGTAGTGGCTCCTTCCCCACTATCACAGCAAACTGCATATTGGGTGCTTGAAAGGAGAGGTCTTGAGTTTTGTTCATATAGCCGTTGGGGAAACTAATAACAGTAATACTCAAAGTTAGATTCTGTGACCAAAGCAGAGAAGAAATACAGTAGTGGCATGAATTATGTTTTTATTGCGTTTCTTTTATTACTCGGAAAACTCAAGAAAATGTCTTTACAGTATAATGGCCCAGTCCTATAAACTGGCCAACAGCCATAAAAATTCATAGTTTTGTGAGTAGAATCACAATTTTTCTCTCCTAGATGAACTCCTTTGATTACCTGATTAGTTCTGCACTTCTTCAACTTGAGGCTAAAAGCTCGGCTTACAGATCTATACATCCACTCGTTCTCTCCACCTGAACCAAAGGGAAGAAATATGAAACTTGAGATGCTTGTTTGCTATAGTTCTGGTCAAGGAACAAGTCCGATATGGCATGTTTTGCTTTTCTGTCTTTCTTTCTTTCTTTAAAAGATTTCTAAATACCATATTATCGCTATAAGTCGCACTTTTTGTCATAGTTTGGTTGCTTGTGCGACTTAAAGTCCATGGCGACTTAAAAACCAAAATATACACAATTGAACATATTTTTAAGTATTAATTCATATTGACTGATGTGAGCCAAGGAGTAAATATTACCGTCTAATCTCAAAAGAGGGCACTATAGGCTTGTGACGACTGTATTCAGCTCCAAGGTCAAAAATCCCCAAATAGCCTTATCTCATTGAGAAGAGTTCATTTTGGACATCTGGCTGTACTGCCTGTGTGGTGGAACAAATCCTCAAAAAAACACACTTATCCTTCTTCGTTATGATGTTCATGACCATTTACAGGCATGAACTTTGGAACTGGACTGATTGAGTAATTTTTAGCAGTAACAAGTTGGGTATGAAAAATCCAAAAATCACCCTATTTTGAATAAATAAATGTGACTTATAGTCCGGTGCGACTTATATATGTTTTTTTACTCTTCATGATGCATTTTTTGTCTGATGCGACTTATACTCAGGAGTGACTTATAGTCTGAAAATACGGTAATTGACATTGGCAATTTCCTGTCTTTACGCAGCCATTCGAACCAGGAGACAAAACATAAGTATGAATGAAATATGTAGGGCTGCCACAAATGATTATTTTGCTAATTGACTAGTCACTGATTATTTTGGCAATTAGTCGATTAATTAGATCACACAAAAATTTCAGCATTCTTACAGTACCAGTCAAATGTTTGGACAAATTCTCATTGTATCAAATGGAAACACATCTCCAAACTTTTGACTTGTAGTGTGTCAATTCACGTCAATATACAATTCAAGAAAAGCTGAACCCAATAACTACGACTACAGTACATACGTGTATCAAGGACAGAAAGGAAGACAAGGCAGTGGAAGGCAAAGTGGCAATTTATAAAGGAAAACACAGCTGAAAAACAAATGATTTGTCGATGATTGAATTAGTTGCCGACTACTTTGATAGTCGACATAATCACGATTAATCGACTAATCGTGCCAGCCCTAGAAATACGTGTCTTGTCACAATCAAACTGCCATGTTACTGATGCTACAGATCAATCTGTGTTTTCATTACCTAAAACATAACATAAAGGGGTAGTTCAGAATTTTTGACATGGGGTCTCATTTTCAGGTTATGCAGGGTGCTATTTATTCCTGGAAACAGTTTCAGCATATTTCATCTCGTTATTCTAGTTGTAAAAGGTTGCAATGCTAATGCTAGCACAAGTCAGTAGGAATTGCACGAGCCTGTCATTAAAAACAAGCTTTTCCACTCCACAGAACACCCGAGGCAAATCAGTTAAAATTCAAGACTAGGCCTATCTGTGTAAATACCTGTGTTAATAGAATGATGTAACAAGAAAAACTAGCCTTACATCACAAATTATGCATTACATTTTGAGGGACTAGTTTTTCACTCGCTGGGGAGTTACATTTTGCTTCTGTGTGGTAGCGTTTCTATCAGGTGTTCTGTGGAATGGATAAGATTGTTTTTAATGACAGGCTAGTGCAATTAATATTGAGACTAGCATTGCTGACCTCCTGCAACTGGAATAATGGGATGAAATATTGTATGTTGAAACTGTCTCCAGTGATGAATAGTACCCTGGTTAACTGGAAAATGAGGCCCTATGTCAACAATTCTGCGCTACCCCTTTAAGCTGAAAGCATCTGTGGTTGCTGTTAGCCGTGATAATGGTTGGAAGAGAGTGTAGCTGTCTTCATCAGTACCACACTGGGTTTCATTAAACCATAAAGCAGGGATGTCCATTGTTGGTCCTCAAGGGCCACCGTCCTGCAGGTTCCAGATGTTTTCCTTTTCCAACTCACCTGATTCAAATTAAACTGATGTCCTCAACAGCTTGTTGTAGAGTTCTGCTCCAGCCTGTTAATGATCGTGTATTGAAGGAGGAAACTGACAGGATGGAGGCCCTCGAGGACCAGAACTGGACATCCCTGCTGTAAAGACAAATATTACATTGTTCAGTCGAGTCTTGTTAGAGAGAAATGTTACAATGACGGTGGTTGGTCATACAGAAAATCTTTCTTTTCTTTTCTTTTCTTTTCTTTTCTTTTCTTTTCTTTTCTTTTCTTTTCTTTTCTTTTCTTTAAATGATCAAGTGCACTTGGCTTTTCGCACTGTTACTTATCAAATACAGTTTATGGCTGCTAACCACAGTCCAATCCTCGATGGTGCTGTGAAGCTGCTAGTATAGCAGATGTGAGCAGTAGGCTGTGTAATAAAAGTGAACAGTTTTAATTATTTTTTTAATGTTTACCGTAGTTCAAAGATTTTTTTATCATTAGTGCCACGTTGGTAAAGAAATCAGGAGAGTCACATGACAGAGAAAAAGGCTTCCTTGACCATGAATCACATCGTTTCGCAGCATTCCCTCTGTCTCTACTTTTACAGTAAATGTGCACATTTACAGTGAAGAGCTAATTACAAGATTTGCAACAATTACAGCATTTAAGTTGCTATGAGGACAAACCCCCCTGCAACTGGTCAAAAGAAAGATATCTTTACCAAAATGCCATGTTTGGACTTTCTTTTTTTTACTGCATCCTTTTTGTACTTGAACATAACTGACGTGACTCAACACTTTTGTCTTATTTAACATCTGCCAGGTGACGAGTACAACCAACTTCCACCTTAACCTGGCTGCCACTGCTTCCTCTGCAAAAACACTCTGCAGCACGACGAAATCAGAAAACAGGAAACAGCTTGTTGCTGAGGGGATGAAACTTGCGCTTGAAGGACAGCTCTGGCATGTCCCTCTTTGCAAGTTGTCAGAATGAGCTCTTTTGATCTGTCTGAGATCCTGATTGTCTGAATATGTATTTTAGGGATTATTATTTGTACACTGAGGTTGACTTTATTTCACTCTGTATCTTAAATCTTATTTGAAACATAAAGGAGAGTGATCTCCAGAGAGGTGATGCACAGTAATACATCAGTTACAGGTGAAAACAGCACAGTGACCAGTGGTGGATTGCTCATCACCTTATTCCATGTCTTTAATAACAGATCGGTTTGATTTCTCTGAAAGATCATCAGTCAGTTAGATCATTTTCTGAGAATTAAACAGGAGTTTCACATCAAACTTCCACTGTAGCTCCAGCAGCTGTCAAGCTCGGCTTTAACTGCCATCTCGTCCAGCGTGGGCCGCATGTGAAGGCCTGGCGTCTTGTTGCAGTGAAGCGCTTCCATCCTATAAGGGAACTACAGTAACAGCATGGAGCTCATGCTTGATTCATGTAGTGAGCTTGTGCCAGATCAATACTGCCTCTACAAAGGATCCGATTTATCCGTCATGGTGCTTGACACTGACTGGCTCAGCATGGGGGCCATCTCACTGCATTGTTAAATACTTCTTAATAAATCATTTATTTTGTTTGAGCCCCTCAGTGGTAAGGGGATGGAGTCTGGCATGAGGCACAGTAAATATTCTGACAGCGAGGGGTTGTTTTGATTGGAGCGCTGTCCTGTTTTTCTTTTTTTTCTGTTTTCAATTTTTCACCCTATTTCTTTACAACCCTGCTCATCTTTCTGAGCATGTGGGTCATGTACACCGCACTGGAGGACATTGTGCAGTGGGAGTAATTAATGGGATGATGCAACAGCCAAGGTTGTTGCATCGTGAACCCCCTGTAACTACACACATGTACACACATCCACACCCACACACTTTTTTTTTTATTTAGTCTTCCTCTTGAAGAAATGTTTCTTACACCACAGCAATTGTGGAAACAGTTGCTGCTCACCATTGAAAGTGTAGCTGTAGTGTGCGTGTGTGTGTGTGTGTGTGTGTGTGTGTGTGTGTGCATAGACAAATGTCTGTTGCTCACTACTGGGATTTTTGGAAGATTTCATACAATATTTGTGTCCCAGCGGACTGCTGCACAGAAGCAATCCATAAATCTCTGGAACTCTGTGGAAAGCCACTGTGGTGTTTATCTGCATAATGCTGGATATTTACTGAGGAAGGCTGAACTCCTACGCCTCAGACAGGGGGGTTCATAGCTGCATAGCTCTATGCAGATGATAATTATCTAACCAAACACGAGAAAAGACAGAAATGAATAAAAGACCAAAGCAATAAGTAGAGATGGCTTTTAATCATAACGTTTTGGTGTTTCGGACCGAAAGATGTGAGGAGAGTCAAGTTTATCTTTGAGATTAAATTAAAACATAACTATCCTACTGCAACACATCAATAAACCCTAAAGTATAATTTCATAACATGTCATGTGCATTTACAATAACCATGCGATGTGCCTGGCTTGTTTAGATTGTTTATGGATGAGGTATTAGCGAAGGTTAAGTCACAACCGGAAACTAGCTACACTCAAAAAAATAATTTGTTGGTTGAACACATTTCAATCATGGCACATATTTCCACATATTTTGATCATGTCAAATGAACACATTTGTCTTTTGTTGGTTGAATTTAATCAGATTACGTCTGATCAATTACTTCCTTTTTTTGTTGAATTCAAATATTTTGTATAAGTACAGAGAACCAGTTTGGTTTGAATTAATCAAAAATCAAACTTAATCAAATCTTGTTGTATGTACAAGCTTTTTAGTTAATCAAGGCTTCTACTGTTACCTTCTTTAATGAACCAATATGGGTTTTGATGGTTTTATTCAAATCATCTTGTTGTCTTCATCAGATTTGATTTGATTTCATGCACAATAACATAATTTTACTTGATCCAATCATTTGCATGTAAGGGTACAAACAGCATATCATTCGAGTTGTGTCTTTGATGGTAACACCAGTTTTCCACCTGTATCACTACTGTAAAGGAACTTCGAGCAGGTTTTTATTAGTTCAACAGCACATACATGGAGAAAACCTTAAGGGATCACAGATACACTTAACTTATGGTGTAGAATGGAACCACAAAGCATGATGGGAAATATTCAAACGAACTCACGGGATCAATTTAACTGAGTTGTTAATTTAAAGTAGTAACCGTCATTGGACTAAAGAATGTATATCTTGTTAAACTAAGTTTTCTTTGTTTTACGTTAAACCAGCAAGGGATAATAATTTGAAAACACGAACACAATTTGTACGTTAAATGAACAAATTTCTATTGAATTTCTATTCACCAAACAAGTTCCTTAGTTGCCTTTTTAGAGTGTACGGTATTTCTCTTTTTGAACAATGCAAATACCCTGTGAGATAATTAATAGCTGAATACTCGGATGTTATTAGAAAGTCTGAGATGTGGATGAGGAACTGTGAACACGTGGTCAGTGTCAGTGCTCCTCACAGTCAGTGGATAAGGGGGATATTTTATTTCTCCTGTTTTAAAACATGCACTGCATTCCTGAAAATTTCCAGACATTTAGAGTTTCTCACACTCCAGACGTGTTGTGAAGATTTTCTTGCAAATCAGTTTCAGCCCTCTAACAAGTTTACTGCAAGTTCAAGTTCATGGAGCTTTACCATCACTGCATTAAAAGTCAGATTTCCGTCCCCGGAAATGCCCAGAATGTCCACCCAACTTCCAGCAGTTCTCAACGATTTACACCCTGCAAACACCACGTCCATTGGTGCCATATATTGACTGAAATTAACAATGGCGGGTGCGCAGGCGCTAATTGTCCTAATTAGCATTTGAATATGACCGAACCCAGCTGTGACCGAAACTGAACCTGGCCATCTGGCTACATCTACATATACAGTCCTCAAAATTATTCATACCCTCCAATTAAAGAAAAGGCTAAATTCACAATAGTAATTCAAATAAAAAGAAACCAAAAAAACGAATAATATTTATATATATATATTATTTTTTTTTTACAAAATCATAATTTAGTAAAATAGAATATTGAATTTGGTTGAAAATGATCATTTAAAACAAACAAACAAAACTGTGCCAGAGTCATTCGAGCACCTTTCCCATGAACAGTGGACCAACATACCTGTCAACAGGTGTAGAACATTTCAGAAAACACCTGATTGCAGTGATTACCTCAAAGTGTTGCTCAACAAAACTTTAGCTTCAGAACCCTGTTGTACTTGTTTTATTTTTTGTATGTTTTTTTTTTTTCTTTCAAACCTCAATTGGAAATCAATATCATGATTTTCATAGAATTTTCATTTATTATTACTTTTGTCAATTTAATCTTGTTTCACTGACAGCTAATTTTTTCTCCTTCTTTAGTTTGAGGGTATGAATAATTTTGACGACGACCCTATATAAAACTATGAGCTTTGACCAAATCAGAATAAGAAGGAAGGATGGTCAGAACAGGCGATCGGGCATCTGTGTATTTTTGTATCTGAGCTGTCATTGTGTGTGTTGTGCTTGTGTGTGCACTCGTGCTTCGTTATATTTGTTCATGCCTTTGTCTGAAAGCATGAGCACACATATCTCACTTCTAATAAAGGCATGATTACATATTCAACAGGCTGAAAGTATGTGAAGAGGCATTGCAGCTCTTCTTTTTAAGTGGATGGAGAACGAATCTCCTCAGCTGTTAAACACTGGTCATGAAGCAATAAATCATGGAAGCGATATGATAATATTAGAACAGAGACTGACAGTGCTGATGTATTTATTACTTTTTCTCTGTAACTCTGCATATGCACCACAAAAATACTCAATTTAGCTGAAAGTTGAATGTAAGACTTGACCTTCATTTCAACATTATATAGTACCACAAGCAGTCCTCAAAATTTTACTCATCTAAATATCGGTTATTGTGGTATTTACTCCAAGATACAGTACAGTACATGGCTGCATGGCCCCCATAAAAGTGCTATTTACACTGGACGTCTTGCAGTTACATCAGTTACATTTGCTTGGGACAGGACTTTTCAGAATATCAAAGATTTAGCTCTTCAGGACAAAAGCAGAAAAGCACATGTGTGTGTGTTCCTGTACTTGCTATATTGTGAGAACCATTCTGCGCTTTTAACCTACCAAGTGAGAACATTTTTGGAAAGTGAAGTAATTTTGGCCAGTCTTCACTAAAAAAGCCAAAGAAAAACCCATTTTTGAGGGTCAAGATTTGGTTTTAAAGTTTAGGATACATTTAGGTTTTGGTTGGGTTAGGGCAAGGGTGAGGTTTAGGCAATCAGTTATGATGGTTAGGGGTAAGGTAAGGGGCTAGGAAATGCATTACGTCAATGAATGTCCTCAGAAAGATAGAAGTACAAGAATGTGTGTGTGTGTGATGGTACTTTTGTATGCATGTTGTGCATATTGACACTTTAAGGTGCTGATAAAGCATGTCTGGCTCTGAAAAATAGGAAAGGAGAAAAAGAGATGCACCAGTCCAGTCTTTTTCCAATCCAATCTGATACGATATCTGGGCTGAGTGTATCGGATGATACCCGATACTACTGTTGAATAGATGCACTGTATACCTTGTCATGTAAGTGATGGTATCCGGCTTGACATAAACATTAAGCTTTTTTTTTGGGGGGGGGGGGGGGGGGGGGGACGCAACAAAGTAATAGAGATATAAATGTACTTAAAGGTAGAGTCCGAAGCCCCTCCAGCGTTTCTGTTTGCAAACAACAGCATTCAAACTTAGCGCTCCTCCCTCTCAGGATAATGGCCGCCTCGTTCTAGCTAGCCTATTCAACTTCAAGCTTCTCCTTCAGAGCTCAGAAGTGGCTACAAGCCAAACTATGATTAACCCTGGTTCTCCAAAGTGCATTATCTGAAGCTCTTACCTTTTCTTTGGCGCATCCACGGTGTTTCCTTTCTTTCTTTCTTTTTCCTTTGAGAGTTCGAGTGACTGGCATCTGCTCCAGTCATGAGCTTTTTTCCACACAACGTCATGCTCTTAGCTCTGTCATTGGCTGCCGATATAAACAAAAATCTCCACCCAGAAACGTCCCGAACACAAAAAAAAAACCTAAAGAGCAAATTACAGGCAGGGGGAGAGAGAGATGCCTTCAAACGCGCCACGGCACACGAGTAGAGGCCCAAAGGCGCAGTTTGAGACAGATTTCCACTTGCACAAGTCTAATGGACTATACCTTTAAAGACACACAAGGTAACTATTAGACCTTAAAAATCTGCATTTCTGACTCGTTTTGATGGCACAGTACACAAACATTCACGATGCACATTTTTGAACCGTCACTGCCCAGAGGCGTCCCGAGGCTCCAAAACTGCAGTATTTTTTTTTTTTTTTTTTTTTTTTTTTTTTTTTTTTTTCCCCCCCACACCACAACCACCCCCCCCCCCCCGCGTTTGTTGTTCGGGCCCACCCGGCCCCGGGTTCCCTCGTGGTGGTGGGGGACCCCCAACCCGGTTGGTGTTGCCCCCCCGGGGATGCCCGCCCCCCGCCCCCCAGGGACCCACCCCCCCGCGGCACGCGCGCCGCGGAACCACCCAAGCGCGCCCCCCCCACACCCGAGCGCCCCAACCCCACGGCGGGGCGCCACCCCCCCCCCCCCCGGCCCCCCCCCCCCCGCGGGGCCGCCCCCCCCCCCGACACCACCCCCCCCCCCCAAACCCCCCCCCCCCCCCGAAAAAAACCCTGTAAGTTTTATATCCGGGATGCAACGCACATCGCATCACTTACTAGCAAACGGATATGAACCAGATATGAACACAGCGGGTGTTTTGAACGCGCATCATGGAGGATTCATTAAAGAGACGCAAGGAAACATTACCGGAGGAAGAGAGGAAAAGAAAGAGAGGAAGGGACAGAACAAGAGTCAAGATAAGACTGTCTTTTACTGGCTGGAGTGAATCACAGTAACAGGTACGATGCAAGATGGATGCTAGTTTAGCCGTCGATAGGGGTTGTCACTGAGAAAACTGATAAAAGTGTGTCAGGTCGGAGGGAAGGGTGGGGCTGGGCATGTGTGGGGGGAGTGCATGGGGTTATTGGGAGTATAGGGAGGTGGGGGTGTGTGTGTGGGGTGGAGGGAGGAGTGCGTGCGTTTAGGTAAGGTTGGAGGGAGGGGCGGGTTGATGCATGTGAGTGGGAGGAGTACATGTGAGTGTTGGAGGGTATCACGAGGTGGGGGGTATGTGTGTAGGGTAAAAGGAGGAAGGTATTGGGGGTGGAGGGAGGAGTGTGTGTGGGTATGTAAGGTTGGAGGGTGGAGCGGGTGGGTGCATGTGTGTGGGGGGAGTACATGTGGGTGTTGGGGGTATGTGTGTGGGGGAGTGTGTGTGTGAGTGTGGTGGTGTAGGGGGGGGTAGCGGTGGTATCCAGGGACGTTGGGGTGGGGGCTGGCCTGTGCTGGGGGGGGTCGTCTGGGGGTCTGGGTTGGGTGGGGGGGGGCTGCTCCTGGGTGCTTGGGCCCTGGGCTCCGGGCTGTCCCTGCTCCTTGGGCGGCCGGTGCCCGGTGGGGGCTCCGGCTGGGGCCGCCTTCTGCCGCCCTCTGGTGGATGCATGCCCATTCTTTTGGGGAGGTGGCTGGGGTCTGGGCCTCTGGGTGGCTGCTGGGTGCCCGAGTCTCGGGCTGTGCGGGCTTCCTCCTTCTTGCAGAGACGAGGCTGCATCTGCATGACTGTATCACCATGGAGACCCTTTATTATGCATGTTGACACTGTGACGCTGCTTCCCGTTGCTCTGACTAGGTTGTACCTCTTCTCTGCGTAGTTCTGCGTGTGTTTGTATGATCTGAGGATATTTAAGCCACCTACAGGTCCTCCTGCAGGGGATTGTTTGTTTTGTTTTCCACCAGAGACCTTGGAATGTTGTTTAGGGGTTTCTGTACAGATGCACCAGTGAACTGTGTAAGTGGATCCATGTTTTCTCTCCTCTCTCTCTCTCTCTCTCTCTCTTTCTCTCTTCCTCACTCCTTTCTCTCTGTTCCACTTTCAATCATTGCCTCTGTTAACTTTCATTTCTCCCTTGTCAGGCCCAGCAGTATGGTATGGAATGCTGTTATAAACAAATGTTTAATTAAAGAAATAAAATGAATAAACAGGATATCAAGGAGAGCCTTCTGTTCATAGAGCTCCCCTTGGCAAAGCAAAACTGTTCAACACAATAAAGCAATCAGATCACCATTCTGCTTGCTATGATGGTGGACAGGACAAGTAAAAGAAACAAAAACAAAACTGATAAAAGTTCCATTGTGGGCCTTTAATATTATTTATTTACAAGTACATTAGCAGCAAAAAAAGAAAGAAATAATACATTGCTGCTCTGCGTGATGACATAACTAGCATTGCAAACAGAACTGATTAGATTGCTGTAACTGTATTGCTGTGTATGATATTAATGAAAAAAAAAGAGAAAAGACTGAACCTGAATGATGGATCAGCCTCATTCATCCGATATCTGATCCGGCTAATTAGTCAATATTAGAGTCGATATCCGATCCGGGTATCAGATCATCGCATCTCTAAGGAGAAATGATGTGCTTAGACACGAGGATGAGGACTTTAACCTCTGTAATCTCCCTGATCTTTTGTCCGATTTTTTCTAAAAGTCAGCATGTGGGTCCTTGTCAGTGGAAAAATGCTCTGCATAGTGAGAATGAGGGGAAATGTCCAGGATTTTGCTGAAGAATGACTAATACTGGATTAAAATAACAATACATTTTTTATATACAGTAATTGCCCGTTTTATGCTGCTGCCGCAGAGACTAGACTGTGAGAGAATTATGGCAAATAAGCAAGCAGTGAAAAAAAAAGTCTAGAAAACTCCTCTGCATGTGTTTAAATAGAGGTACCATATGCTGTCAGTGTTTCTCTCACACGTGTTACCTTATTAACATATTAAAACTGAAGGCTTGCAGATATAACTGAGCTTTGATTTCACTGAATAGTTTTGCTTATTTATTTATTTTTCATAAAGTGTGAAGAGGAACTTCAACAATGTGTTTATGGTTTCCTTCACAGTCTTAACAGACTTCATGTCCAGGACTGTGGGCTCAGTTAAAGTGAGTTTTAAATGGAAAAATGAGACAATCCATGAAGCATTTTACCTCATAAATTTCCAATAAGCAGATACCGTTCATCACAATTCCTTTCAGCATTTTGCACACCTTCTGACATTTTCAATTAGTTTTTATCAGAAAGAGTCTGAGTTTATTGAACTGGAAGTCATTTCAGACATTTCTTTGAGATGTGCAGCTTTTTTACTTTCTCAAATGACAGTTGGGTGTTTCCTTTTAAGTGTTACGCTCAATTAATTTCCTTGTGAGGAATTTTGTTTCCCAGTGAAAGAGGACATTTTAGTTTTTACTTTTGAGAAACGCACGCAGCACTCTGGACTGGAAGAGTGATGTATCTGGTAGGTTTGGATTATGTAATAATATTGTGTGAGGCATGTGTTGCTCTGTTTTTAATTAAAACAAATGAATCCTTGAAACTTTTTTTTTGCCAATTTTTCTTCAAAGGTTGAACCCTGATTTGAACGTGAGTCAACTGAGAATGGCAGCAGCCTCTTTGAATAAAGAAATGCAGACATAAGCGCTTCAGGCTATTGTTTATATGGAAGAATTTATCACACCTTGTGTGCCTTATGATCCAACAAAGACTTTAAATGATAAATATAAGATTGAACTCTTGACAAAGAGCCTGAAGCAACAATAGATTAATTAAATTCACCCTGGGGTGGGCATTTTAAGCACATTTTAAGAATTGTGTGTCCATTTCAGATTCATGTGAGCTTGATTTTAGCAAAAAGTGATCACCCTGATGCATTATTTCATGTTGTTTTTAGTATGAAGTGGATGTTACTTAGAGGATATTGAATGATCTTCAAATTCATTAGCATTTATCCTCCGTAAATCCTTCAAACTAACATGGAGACACTGGACAGGCATGGATAGAAGAACCCACTACTTCCACTCAAACAGAAAAGCTTGTTGTGCATAGGAGTCAGTTTCCCAGGAGGATGGGATGTGATGAAAGTTTCAAATACTGCAGGTACTCTGTTTCACTCCTGTTTCATTGTTTTGCTGTCCCCAGCGAGCAGAAAACAGTGTCAGTGGTGAAAAACACCTGAGCAACAGGTTTATTAAGCTAGCAGAATGGTCATTATGTTTTTTTTATTGGTTTGTTTTTGTTATATTTGAGTAAGTGTGTTTCTGGGGCTTCCTGAACTGAAGCTCCCACATACTCTCACACTTCCCTTTAGGGGTTTGCTCTGTGCAAGCACTGCACAAAATATAATAATACCATTTATTTTTCTTTACTCTGAATAGAAACCAGAGGTCTGCAGTTGTATCATCTGAAGCCTCAACAGGTGAGCAGTGATAGATATGTTCAATAACACAACAATCAGCCATGTTGAACCAAATGTTGGCAGCATGCAGATCACAGTTGAAAGACACTGACAGACACCAGGAATTAGTTGGTCCCTTTTTAACCCAGCAGTGGGTCAAAAATAACCCACAATGTTTTTTTTTTGTTTTTTTGTTTTTTGTGTGTGTGTTTGTGTGTGTGTGTGTGCATCCAACTCATTGACTTTGACGTATTGTTTGCACAATTGCAACTTGAAAACTCTTCACATAGTCACATGTCGTCTCTGTGCCAGAAACTTTGCCAGAGTGATTAGTTTTTGTAAGAGTGAGAGAAAGTTTAGTAAAAGGCAAAACTCAACAATAACTGATAATCGGTGTTCTATTCTGAGCATATATTTAAATTTTCTAAATTACATTACTTATTAAAAAAAAGCTTGTGAGTAAAATCTTTGCAAGCTGCGCTCTCAATTGTACCATTTTTGGGAAAAAAAAATCTTAATATGCAAAAATAAGTTTGTTGCAGAAGCAAATGTGAACACATAATTCACAGCTTGCATCTGATGTTCCAGTTTAATATAAATTTGCAATGATTTTGCTGTAGAAATGATGTCATTGTGAAGGTTCTGCACTGAAACCTTTTACCGAAATGTGCCTGAAGCAAATTTTAACACTGGACTGTCCCTGTTCTGCCTCCTATACAGGAGAAATAAGGAAATGTGGTTGTTATTGCTACATAAATGTCACTTTGTTTCTAATATAAACCATTCATCTATAGGACATTTTGGCTATTTGCAGTCCAGAAGAATGATCTCTCTGTCAGAGTCTGTGCGTAATGAGGCATCTCTTTCTGTGTCATGCTGCAGGACCGTGCAGCAAGCGAAACCCTGCTTTCAGCGATGATGGCAGAGAGAACCAAACATTCAAAAATGTGGTTACTCTTTGCTGAAGTTGGCAGTGCTCGCTGTCAAAAATGCTAGCTGTTCTTCTGCTGCATATCATCAGTAGATACCTTCAAGTACATCACACCACTACCCAATGCCCAGCACTTACTGTGCTTCATCTCAGATGGCTGCTTGTATCTTATGGATGTTAACAGCTGGAGGATGAGAGTTGATTATACAAATTAAGATTAATGAGTAAATCAGACAACTAGCCATTTAGCTTTGAGCACATTTATAAATTCATTCTGAAGTTGTGAGAACTTCAGCTGAACTGCAAAGAAATGCATTCAGTGTGCTCTGAGGAAAGATACTTCAGTTACTGAAGAGCTGCTGGCAAACTGGGTCTCACTTTCCGTGTATCCTTTTCTAATGTTCCTAAAGTAGAAGACAAACTTTTAGCATGTTCATTTAATAATAATGCTGCATTTTAAACATATTGTTAGTTATTTTGTGATGTCACAGTCTGTAGGGAATGCCTCCCTGGCGGCCAAAAAACACTCTAGCTTGCCACCTGCAGGCTTACAACAAGCCAGAGAAACACACAGTTACACTGCTGGAAAATACCAGACGGTTGTTGTGCGATTTCACCTTGAGAGGAGAAATGTGTGGATCAATTCTAGCAAATGCACCTACCCAGTAATAGTAAACCATGGCAGCCCCTCCACCAGCCACTAACCCACACGTATTAGCAGCGAACATTTCATCAGCGGTCAGTAATGCCCACACCTACAATCATCCGTATATAGTTAGCATAGTTTAACCATAAATAAAACCTTATGTATATGTGTTGGCATGATTTGTTGTCATATCGAGGCGACCAGCCACCCGCTGTCATTTTAATGAGTTGATGGAGGGATGCAGTAATGCAAATAAACTACTAAAGGAGGGATGTGGAAATCCTGTTACACTCATATTCAGCTGAATAGCACAAAGACAAGATGTAGCGCTGATAATTAGAATGATATTCTTTGTTTTTCCTGCATACCGGTCCATTATGCTTTTTATTTACGTCTTTATAGCATCCATTATTTCTAAACCTGATGTCGTAATAAGTTAAAATGAGAGGAAATTATTCTATTTCTGTTATTTCTGTTTGAATAGTGTTTAGTGAGAACTGTCGGTGCTCTTGTACTGTATACCTTAATCCTGGCAGCGGTGTACGGTGACGGCTTCTCAACCAGACAGATGTAAATATCGCTGAATGCAGGCTGGGCAGGGATGTGGCGACGTTTAACGGCTCGTATACAGCAGTCGTTTTTCTATCCGGGTCACAACTGTCCAACACTTCCATCTTATTTCTGTATGTTTCCTTCTCGGCGACTGATTTATGTTCCTGTACCAGCTTCACAATCATTCAATACACAGACAAAACTTCATGGCCCTGAGTTACTAAGATCTCAAACAAAAAGCGCTAATGTGTTTGCGGTGCAGATAAGTAATAGATAGATGCATGCTCTACGCCATTAATGTTTGCAGGTGATCTAAGATTGTTCATGCAATTTGTTACAGGCACAAACAGCAGTATTTAACTGAGGATTTAGCTGCGCTGTTGGTTTGCCATGGATTGTTCAGGTGAGCAAGAAGGTTGTAAATGTGAAATGAAACTCAACCCAATGGAGATATATTAGTGGAAGAGGAAAATAAAATTTAGATTATTAAATTAAGTATAATAATAATAAAACAAAAATATACTAAGAAGGGGTGAGGAGTTGGGTAAGAAGATGCTATTACTTGGGACAAATTAAGCCTTGAAAGTGGTCTGACTTTACGAATGGAGTGCACGCTCTTTGGCTTAATGTTAGGTGCTGGTCCTGCGTGAAGTTGGCCAGTGAAAATAACCAGCACAAATGATTGAGACTATTTTCACTGTTTTGCATGGAAAGCCAACTTCATGCAGGTCAGCAACCTCAGAGCAGCAGCAGCTGAGGTCTGGAGAGGAGGTGCGCGCAAGAGGGATCTAATTCAAAGAAATCTGACATAGGCAAAAATAAAGGAAAATAAAACAATACATAATTAATGCCAGCTTTAACTACCATTAAGCAATAGCTGCAAATGTTTTTATTTATTTGTCTAGAAAAAGCCCGTGCTAAATAGTGATGTTGATTTTTATTCAATGTGACTTGTGGCTCCCCTACAGCCATTAGAGTGTAAGGCTGCCAGTTAATACCTGCTTCTCAGACATGCTGAAATAGATACAGAAAACTGCCACCGCTATCCATTGCACGGTTGATCAGTCACATTGTGTGTGCAAGGCTGAGTTGTTTGCATAGTCTCCTCCCAATGGTTTGCACGTTCTGGCAGAAATGCCCAGATTGCTTATTCATGAAAAAGGCAGAAATGCAGAATGGATTGTGGTTGCTATTTTGCCCATTTAACAGGTGCAGTCCTCGTTGTGTCCTGTTAGCTAATTAGCTGCAAACGATATGTGCAATCAAGTTAGCATTCGTTTTACTTCACGCAAACCTTTCGTAAACTTTTCGGCTCTGACAACTGCTCTAAGGCTACATTCAGACTGCAGACAGATGAGGCCCAAATCTGATTCTTTCGCCCTGAAGTGACTCAGGTGAGATTCTTTCATGACTGTGTAAACAGGCCAAGTCACATGGAATCTGATCTTTTAAAATTCAACCTGGGTGGCAACAAAATTTTAGAAATAATAAGTATTTGGGGGATACAACAATCCAGAGGAGACTTGAGGGGTCGTACTGTAACCAGTCAGTTTTTATGCTGTGTGACGCGTCTTGTTATTGATCTTCTGTGCATACAGGTCACTAATGTACTGTAGTACTCTTGAGTCAGATGATTGACAGTGATGGGAATCATTGCTTGGGTGATTCCCATTGCAAGTTAGATTTTAGTGTTAAATAGGCTAATAAGAACATTTACAATTTTAAGCTTAACACATTGCATTTAATTCATACAGCAGCACAGTCCTTCAGCTGGAGGGGTCTCAGGGTATTTTCGGTAAATTTGCTAGAAGTTCAGTAAAAAAAACACAACCCAGTCCTGACTGGTGATTTTGGCTCTTTGTGGCTCTCTTTTCTTATATTCTCTGTGTCAGACTCTCTCAGATCAAATGGATAAATCTGACTTTTATTTTGCACACATCTATCAGCAATGGACATGATTAACAATTTATCAAATGTTTGCTGAGCATAGACGACCTGCTTTAATAGCCTTGATATTGTTGATATTATCTGTTATTATGGTGGACAAGCTAAAAACATGTGGTAAATGTGGCGAATGAGTTTAACTAGTAGCATAAACTGGTTTTATTCTTTCAGCATTAAAAACCAGAACTTAATTACCTTGACTGATTACCTTGTTGGCTGATAGTTGCACTTTCCTCTCTAGAAGGTGGATTCTTGCAGAATTACAGCTGATGGCACCAGGGCAACATGATTTTGTCACAAATCATTGCTGTTAAACTATTAGTGCTTCCTGACAGGTTCAACAGTAATGGCATGAAGTTGTTTTTGCTCAGGTTATCAAGGGTGAGATGGAGTAGAGCCATAATTTGACCACAAGCAGGACATAAAGTCAGTGCACATTAGCAGAGGAAGGACAAAACTGTGGTAAGTGCAACAAGAGTGAAATACAGTAACACCTGCTCCGGGCCTGAGTGACTGCCAAAAGACAATATAACAATCTTTTGGAGTAGATTTATGATTCACAATCTTAATTACATTTTGTCCTCTGGATCTTGTGTACTCATGGGATCACATTAGTGTGCATATGGTTGGCCAGATACACAATGTTTCAGCAAACTAATAAATCTCTGCATTGTGTTTGTGTTTAGTTTCAGTTGGTGATTGAAAATGTTTTTCCCTTTTATTAATGAAATATTAAATTAAATGAAAAATACTTTTAGTAATCATAGAGGGAAACCGTAGTGTTATAGTGGTTTTTTGTTGTTTTGAAAGACAATGATAATTAATTAGAAGAAGATATTGCCTTTTTCTGGAGGGGGACTGAGTTGCGTTAGACTTGACAAAGCCTCTCACTGAACAAACATTTGTCTCTCCAGTGTTGTGTAGAGGGTGTAAAGAATCCTCCTTCATCTTCATCCGCTTATGTAGCATTCTTTTTGGGACAATCGACTCCAGCTGCTCCAGACTTGTCCCCAGCACAGAAACAGCTTTCTGGATCAGTTTCTTTAGTCTCCAAGTCTCAGATGCTGCTGCCCCGGCAGATGCTGCAAAGCTGATTGCACTTTCCACAACAGACTTGTCATTATGATATGCAAACTGTAATAGGTCCTGAGAGGTGTTCACTTGCAACTGGTCTGTAGTCATCTGGTTCAGCTGGTAGTGGCTTTTTGGTACTGGAAAAAACAGGATGTTTTCCACAGCACAGGAACTCTTTCTGACTCAGACTGGTGTTGAAAAGGTGCTGAAGAATCTGAGCAGGTCTCCAGAACTCTGGGACTGACACCATCTGGACCTGCAGCCTTGGTCTGGTTCGGTTTCTACAGTTGTTTCTTCACCTGACTGCAGGAAACCAGGGAGGATGGGTTAGAGTTGAAGGAAGAGGAGGTCTTAGGAGACAGACAAGCTAGAGGTGGAGGAAGAGGAGATCACAGGAGACAGACAGACTGGAGGTGGAGGAAGAGGAGGTCTGAGGAGACAGACAGACTGGAGGTGGAGGAAGAGGAGGTCTCAGGAGACAGATAGACTGGAGGTAGAGGTACAGTAGAGGGAGGTCTCAGTATGTCCTGATGTGGGGGAGATGAGGCTGTGTTCAGGTCCATGACTGAGCTGCAGGGTGACAGAGTGGAGGTGTGACAGAAATGCTGTGGGCTCATGGAGGGTGGTGGTCTGTTGGCTGGAGGAAGGGAGTGAACTGAATCTATTTTAGAACATGTTCAGCTCATTAGCTCTGTTCAGACCTACATAGGTCTGATTCCTTTTTAACTTAAAGCCGGTGATCTTTTTCTTTCCAGACCACACATCCCTCACGTTCTGCTGGTGCTGCTTTCTAACTTTTTCCTCCTCCTTTACTTCTTAGTTTGTGTTTTAAGTTGTTTTTGTGTTGTCTTCAATAACTCTGTCTCCATCCCTGAAGTCTTTCTTTTTGATGTTTAGAAGCTTTTTCAGCTCACTGGTGATCCAGGGTTTGTTATTGGGGAATCAACTCACTGTTGTTGTTGGGACAAGGTGAGAAGAACCAGATTTAATGAAACAGGGTAGAGCAGCTGTATGCATTTTCAATTACTGCATGAAATATGTCCAACATCTTCTTTTCTCTGGTGAAGCAGCTGACAAACTGTTGGAATGTTGGAAAAGTTTCAGAGAGGGAGACATTGAAGTCTCTAGAGATCACAATGAATGTGTGAGGATGCTGTGTATGTAGCCTAGCTTCGACAAAGCTGATGACATCACAAGCTGGAATGGTACCAGGTATGATGTAAAACGCTACCAGAATACCACAGACAAACTCTGGGTGAATAATATGGACAAAAACTCACAGCTAAGAGCTTGTCCATGTACAAATCTTCTTCTTCACAGTGACATGTCCAGGATGGCATCAATGCTGGTTAAAAAGCTGCAATCCCACCTCCCTTTAGCTCTCTTCTAACTCTCCTGTTGCATTCTGCTTACACAGTCTTAAAGCCATGTTCAGACACTTTACAGTCTGGGACGTGTTCATGCAGAAATGTTCCAGTGAAGCACCTAATACTGCATTCCCAGTCATTTTTTTTAGACATTGTAGCAGCTCAAGCTTGTCCATTTTGTTACAATCTCTGTTCCCCATCAGAACAGCTGTAGGAAACCATTTGAATTTCCATTGCTTTACCCTCTTCCTCGCTCCTGCTCTACATCCCTTTTCAACTCCTTTGGTATTTGATGTGTTATTTTGCTGATTATCTTAGTTTTAGAGGGCTTTATCAGTTTGTCCTGCTGGTAAACAACTCTTCCATTGCCATGGAAACTTATAAGTCCAAAGTACACGGAGAGATCACTTGAGCAGCACAGCGTCTGAACCAGTGTGAAAAAATCTCCTTGAAAATTGAACTTGACTATGTTAAATAAAATGCCATGTGGCGCATTCTAGAGTGGAAAGTTTAAAGGTAAAGTCCGGAGTTCCCCCACCATTTCTGTTTGCAAACAACAGTATTCAAACTGAGCGCCCCTCCCTCTCAGGCTAATTTTATATGAAACTGGCTGATGTTTAATGGAAATCATGCCCATTTTCCTTTGTTGTTCTCTTACTGATGCAAGATTTCCTGCTTTGGTCGTCCACTTGTAGACAGTAGTCTTTAAAAGGCCTTAACACTCAAACCGATGTGAAGAAACAGCGGTGACAAAAGGCCCCCTGCTGTGTCGCCTCACATTGCATGCATCTTGGCAAGAAGTAGCATTTGAACACCCTACATAGATGACATCCAGCTGTTAACAACCAGGATGTATGCTCAAAGAGTGTGCAATTGGAACAACTCTGCAGAGCGGACACAAGCTGTAGTCTATCCATAATTTAATAAGACAAGAACACTATGTAGAAAAAAAAAAAGAAGAAAAACCTTAAGCCAATCAGGTAATGTTCTGTTGCAGACTATTTGAGTGTATTTTGACAAACCCTGATGTTTCAGTAAAAAAGTATCTTCTAAAGTTTAAGGTTAGTGGTTTAGAAAAAGAAAGTTTTAGGTGTGTGTCAGAGTTTATTTGATGCTGAACAGACATACAGATCAATTATATTGAACTGAATGTAGCTCAAAAAAGAAAATAAAAGAAAGGAGGAAAACTTTGACTTTGTGTGTTGTTGCCAAAGGTGGAATACACACAAAAAAAACAAAGGTAATAGACCATTACCAATGTTCCCAGCTGCTGACTGATGACTTACTGTGTCTCAGCCTAAAGGTTTAGGACAGTCAGGGAATTATTGAGGTAGGAACTGATTTGGCCTCCTATTTCCTCACATAGTGCAGGTGGTGAAAACACCAAAATGTAACATGACATCCTTTTAATGACCTTTGCTTCTCCTCAGTCTTTGTAATTCCTGACCAGTAGATACGTTTGATAGTGTTGCAAACCTCCAAAGAATTGATGGTTTTCAGCTAGTGATGCACAATATTATCAGCCCGATATCACTAGCTATCGGCCGATATTGTCTTTATAAGTGAATGTCGATATTGGTCCAATATCGACTTGATATCAGTTGATATTTTTTAAAAAAAACTAAAAAAAAAAAAAAACTTATTTATTTGATCGGAACAGAGCATCCAATAACCAAGCAAAAACTTCTAAATAAGCCAGGTCTAGCCAAAGGGCTAGTTTTCATCTGTTGTCGGCTCCCTGAAATGCAGAAATACATAAATATGAAATTGTAAATAAAACATTTATCAAAGGACGATTTTTTATATTTATGGCATACGTCACTCGCGCATGCTTGCAACTGCCCATGACGGTCAGAAAAGCTTTTGAAGCCCATTGGAATAAAATAGAGACTGGTCTTTACGGGGTTAATCAAGACGATGCTGGACTCTTTTTTTATTTTTGATAGCTTTAATGGACGAGTAAGAGAACTCTCCGAGATGGGGAATAAGTTTATACTGGTTCCCCATGAAGAAAAACCAGCAAGCGCTGAGCGACCTGGATTTGTACATCACCGTGTTAAAACTCAACACCTTCGCTGCAACTCCCGCTCTGCAGCCTCCTGCTGACGTCATACAAAGATGTGGAATGTAACCTTTTTGTGGAAATAAGGACGACGACAAGAGACATCGGCTCCGTAAGGGTGCTCTCACACCTACACAGTTTGGTCTGGTTAAAGCGGACTGGAGTTCGGAACACCTGCAAGTACGGTACGTTTGGGCAGGTGTGAAAGTGGTCCAGTTTGTTTTGGTCCGGACTAAAGAACCGTACAAAGACCGACCTCTGGAGGAGCTTAGCTTAGCACGTTGGTCTTGCAACTTTGCTTGTAACACATCTTCTCTGTGGGGAGAGAAAAAAAAAACTTGCAGTGCTATTGTGCCGTATGCGAGTTTCATGCTGTAACAACAGCAGTATTTGTGCTTGCTGCATAAGTAATGGTAATAATATATCACCACAATTACAAGCAGAAGAAAGCACAGCAAACATATATAGCAGGTATTTTTTTCTTCCGGGATTATTCCTCTTCACCCGCTTTGCCATCAGCTTCAACAAAAAAGACAGTATTTTCTGAAAAGCTCCGCAACGTGCCTGGGGTGGATATATATCATCCATAGCGGTTGTTTCGTTTGCAGAAATACTGGTGTGAATGTAAACCGGACTAGTTGACAATTCCAATATTGTTGCAACTTTTAGACCGAACTGAACCACTGTACCGGACTAACAGGTGTGAAAGCACCCTCAGTGGCAGCACAGAGTCAGTCGCCAGGAAATTATGAGGGTACTGTTAGCACCGATGTTCTGTCAGTTTAACATACAATGTCAGATTGGCATAATGTTGCTTGTGTTTAACAGGCAAGCTAGCGGCACCGTCCAGATTCTTAAGCACTAGAAAAGAAAAGAAAAACCTTTAAACACTCACCAGAGTGTACCAAAGAGGACATTTCCCTCTTTTTTTTTTTTTTTAAGGGTTGCGTTTGTTGAAGAAATGGGTCAGTTATGTTTTCAAACTCAGTAAACTTGGTTGGCGCTGTGCTTACCTTAATTCCCCGCCAACCAACTCAGTTCCACCTCCTACTCATGCCATTGTCTCTCGTTGTCCCACAGTATTTCCACAGAAAGATTATATTCCACGTCTTTGTGGTCATCAGACGCCGACAGGAGGCTGCTGAGCAGGTGTTTTAACACGGTGACTGAAATAATCCAGGCTGATCGCTGTTGTTTTTTCATGGAAAACCAATAAAACCTTATTCCCCGTCTAGAATAATTCTCCTGTCGTTGATTAAAGCAGTCAGGAATGCAAAAAGTGTCCAGCATCATTGTAATTAACCCTGTAAAGACCAGTGTTTAGTCTATTCTAATGAGCTTCCCAACCTTTCTGACCTTCGGCGGCCGTTACGAGCATGCACGAGTGACGCATGCATGAATTACGAAAAAGGTCCATATCATTACCCAATATATAACAGGTGCTATTTGGTGGTGAACTAGTGAAATGCTGTTTTTTCTTTTCTTCATGGGGCATGGTAACAACATAAAGGCACACCCACCGTGCAACAGCAACATTATGACGTCTCCGCAACCACCTGATCAGCAGAGGATGCAGCAAAAGTATTTCTCTAATTTTGTACAAGGAGTAAATGTTACATCATTTTTAGCTTTAATATCAGTATCGGCTTAAATTCTTCTTATTGCTCATCACTAGTCTGAGCATGAACCTTGCTTTATAAGGAAAAATCAAACACTTAACATTTAGAGGCAAAAATGAACGATTGCATAATATTAAATTAAACAACGAATGGAATCCAACATAATAAAAAAAGAAGTGTAAAAAAAAAGAACAAACGTTGACGGGTTGTGTTATTTACATCCATAGCTGTCAGGTTTTTTTTGATAGTGGCTGTTTTACAACGAGAGCAATTGTTAAATTCAGTTGTTTAGACCTTTTCTATTTGAGGCTGTCTCAGCTTTACAGGCCATCTCTGCTGACCCCGCTTGAAAACAGTGATTATTCTGGGTCAGAGTCTTTTAAAGCTACATGGTGGAATTAATGGAACTGAGAAGGGCAAAGAAGGACTGTTATCATGCCCTCATTCTCACCATGCCCTGCAGTCGAATGAGAAAACCAAGATCGGTCAGAGGCATTTCCTAAACTGGAGAATTTATATTTTCAACAGGAAATCAAAGCAGTTACCATTGTATTACTACTAATGTGTAAACGTGAATATGAAGGGATAATTGAGTCTGTCAGCATTGTTCTCCATGTTTTATAGGGGTCAGGGGTGAGCAACATTTTACGCAAAGGCTTAATGCCCTTGTGGCTTTAAAATTACATTAATATTACATGAATCGTCCATGTTAATGAAAGATCTCTTTTTTAAATGTTGGCATATGTGTGATAGCATTTAAGCATGATTAAGTCATCAGTCTCAGCTAAGCAAACATTGCTCTGCAGAGCAGAAGGAGGACATGTTTTACTTAAAGTACAAATCAAAAGCTCCCTTCAAGATGGAAATGATTTCATGGGTTCAGCATTAACATCATGTTACATCAGAAAACCTGTCTGCTTTACTTAAAGCAGAAACATCCCAATATTCAGTTCAAACGGCTCGTGCATGACAATGTCTCATCGTTTGTTCTTGGCGAAGGAATCGACCACCAAAAAATGACAAACGATGTGATGTAATCATCTCATAGCCACTTTATCAACTGACTTGTTTAATTTAAGGTAAAAAGTTGTTGAGATGTTAAATTGAAACCGAATGAATTTTTAAGGTTACATCTTTAGAAAAGTTGTGGATAGAAGTGGAACATAGATTATGCTTTTACATAGACAATAATCAACATTTCTAAATTACCTACATTTGACTTTTAATTAGATTAGATTAGATTAGATTAGATTAGATTAGATTAGATTAGATTAGATTAGATTAGATTAGATTAGATTAGATTAGATTAGCAACTTCTTTAACACCACATTCAGGAAATTTATTACAGCACCAAAGATTAAAAACGTCATGAACTAACAATAAACTAGATAGATAGATAGACAGATAGAAAGTGAATAAGTCAATGAAATAAGCTGAAATTGAGAAAAGTAACAATAAATAAAAAAAATCTATGAAAATCATGCCATTGATTTTAATTGTGGTTTAAAGGTTGAATATGGAATACGGACAGAACAGCGACATCACGTGTGTCTAGGTTGTAGTTGCAACGGCAGAAAAACAACTCCAGCCGCTGGGATGCCAGGCTCGCTGCCGATACGCAAGTGACCAACAGTCTGCAGCATGTCCAACAAGTAACGCAGAGGAGTTTATAACTGACAGCTAACGTTAGCCATGTTAGCAAACAAGCTAGCTTACCGATCCAGGAGGAAAGTCGCCATTTCCATGTTTTACTCCGTGGAAAACGTTTATGTGGGTCCATTTAGTGAACTCTTCACCTAAATTTACTCCAGGTTTTGCTCTTCTCAGGTCACTCCTCCTCAGAAACAGATAACATCTCCAGGGCTCTGAAGCAGCTGCTTCACTCGTCGTCTCTACGGTTTTCCCCTGTACAAGCCTGACTATGACCAAAATATTGTGTCCACACAGAGATCGTATTTGGCAACCTGCAATGGCGGCGTGTATTGGGTTATAGACGTAAATAAAATGCCATTATCGAACCCGTAAAAATTTATTTTATAATTATTTTTAAGCTAAATATAATTTTTCTGGAAAACGTTGTACTTTCATTCTGTACACCCCCAAACGACCTGTGGAGGTATTATTTTTGAAAAATATAGCTTTTAATAAAAATGTTCCATATTCAACCTTTAACACTTGTTGACAGGTATGTTGATCCACTGCTCATGAGCAAGGTGCTCTCTTTGGTCTAGGACAATTTTGTTTCGTTTTTTTTTTTTTTAATTCTTTTCAACTACAATTCAAAAGCAATATTTTATTTAAAGAAATTGCAATTTTCTGAATTTTTATTTATTATTAATATTTTCAGTTTCTTGTTATTTAAATAACTATTGTGAATTTAGCATTTTCTTTGATTGCAGGGTATGAATCATTTTGAGGACGACTGTAGATACTAAATCATTAAAGCAAATTAAAGCTAGGGTTGGCAATGTTGGAAAAACAGTTTGAACACGCAACATTTTTTTAAAAAAAACACACCACCCGAAACCACGCCTTTAGAGCGCAGGGATGTGGCACGGATGTTTTACGAGCAGGTTAATGATAACAGCTGAGTGGATAGCTCGTTAGCTTGATAGTAAACAGCTGACAAACCACATTTTTAACAGTTTTAATACACTCACCTCCAGCTTCTGCGGTGTAGAAAGCCACCTCAAATTCAACCCTCCAGACAATCCTTATCTGCTTTCTTTTTTTTTTTTTTTTTTTTTGGCGCAGCAGCAGTTAGCAGTCCGTTAGCTATATTTGTTTACAGTGAGCGGTGCACAGACGGAGAGAAGGGAGGGACAGAGACCACACATAAAGGTATTGATTCGTTCTTTCTATAAGTTGTGAATTACCATCCTGCCTTTCAGTGTGAATGGCAGGGGTTGGTCAGAGTTTTTACAGACCTCAGCTCTCACAGAGGTCTGACTTTTTCATCCTTTTATAATACATGATGTATTATACTGTCAGGATGGAAGGACCATTTCACCCAGTATAGCAAAAAGTGTTTCTGAGCAGGATTACCAACTCTGGCTTGAAGGGACTCAGCAGCATTTTCAACAATAACATAACAGAAAAACAAAGAAACATAAGTAAAACGGAATTAAATTATGTGATATAGATAAGATAAGGGAAAAATAAGAAAAGGGTAAAAAATAATTATACACAATTAAGTTCAAATTCATAATAATTTACAAAGACACTTGAATTGACGTGAATAAATGATATGTTTGTGAAAATTCAGCTTCCTTGGGGCTGTTCTCAGTTACCCTCCTAAACTGGGAAATGCTCCTTTTTTGGGATCAATTTAAAAATGACTACAAAGTTCTCTTTATATATAAAAAAGTACAATGCAGTGTTAAAGGTAGAGTCCGAAGTCCCCCCACCGTTTCTGTTTGCAAACAACAGTATTCAAACTGAGCCCCTCCCTCTCAGGCTAATGGCCGCCTCGTTCTTCATCCATCCATCCATCCATCCATCCATCCATCCATCCATCCATCCATCCATCCATCCATCCATCCATCCATCCATCCATCATACAACATAAAATACTGTATTGTGTGATTGTTACAATCTAGTGAAGCAGTCAAATGCTGCTTGTTTTGCCACTGGGGTTTAATCTGCCACTTCTTTCAGTCTCACAAGTGTCCTTATTCTTTGGCCTGGATGTTAGAGCCCCCCTCCTTAGAGGGGTGAGACTACCACACAGCTCCTCCGCTGTTCTCTCTTTTCTTTCTCCATCTCTGTCACTCTCTTTGGGTAATGCAAATGCATACTCCATGTCCTTGCATCTCTATTTTAAGAACTTCCTCCCCAGTGTGGATGTGCCATGCTCTGGGCTGGCAGATTCGGGAAAAGTGGAATGAATGCAAACATGGTGCATGGACTCTCACCAGCATCCGACTGTCTTGGGTATATTCTCCGTCCATAATCTTAAAAGGTGTTCAAGCTAGCAACATGGCTACTGGAGCTATAATCGTGGTCTGAAAGTGCTTGACTTAAAAAGAAAACGTAATCCACAAATCCCCTGAAGGCTCTTGAGGAAAGCCATAACAGCGCCATGCTTTTTAGAAAACTTGGCTATAAATAACGTCTAATACAAGGAGGCGCTGAATGCCTCAATGAGTGTTTCCAGCTGGAAAGGTATCTGATTAAGGACAAAACATAAAATAAAAAAAAATAGTTTTCTCTTATGCATTTTCCAAATATTTTATCTACACACTGCTAAAACAGTCTGTCTAACCAAGTTTTGATAGTTAAAATATGTAAGATTTTTAATCATGTTTTGAGAGTGTTATGTCTTTTATTTCTTACTTCATAACCAAATACTAAAAGTGGCTATTTGACATGCATATTAAGCTAAATTATCTCACTAAGACACTGCTTCAGATCACTTTGTGTCTTTCACTCCTGATTTTAGCTGTAAAAACTTGTTTTAAGAACTCCCGTACGAGTTCGTACACACAGATTTCTTGTAATAAGAAAAAAATATCTAGACAAGAGGGAAGTAGCTTAAAACAAGCTGTGAAACATTTATTTCAAGTTTCTTATTAAGTAAAAATTAAAACAACACTTTAAACTAGTCTGGCAATGCTTCTTTTCAGTCTTGTTGCCTTGTCATTTTGAGCGAAAAGATGTTAAAACAAGAGAAACTGACCAGGAATTCAAGAAGTGCTAGCAAAGAGGTGCATGCTAGCTGTCTTGAGACAGTGGCTCAGGTGAAGAGCAGCCGGAAGGTTGTAGGTTCAACTCCCATGTCATCCTAATCAATCTGGCCCTGGGCAAAATAAAAGCCTTCAACAAGTTCCATTCAGGTATGTAGGTTGCTGGCAGGTTTCGTGTGGTGCTGCACCTTCAGTATGGGGCTCTGCCTTTTAAAAAGGCTTTTTAGCAATTCTCAAAATCTTCTTGTTTTTAGATCTTCCCATTCCGTCTTCCCCCGCTTCCGGGTCGCGGGGGCAGCTGCCTAGGGAAGCCCAGACTTCCCTCTCCCCGGCCACAGTCGCCAGCTCATCCGGGGGATCCCGAGGCGTTCCCAGGCCAGCTGGGAGACCTAGTCCCTTCAGCATGTCCTGGGTGTCCCCCTGGGCCTCGTCCCGGTGGGGCATGCCTGGAACACCTCACCAGGGAGGTGTCCAGGAGGCATCCTGCCACCTCATCTGGCTCATCTCTATACGGAGGAGCAGCACCTCTTGGATGACCGAGCTCCTCTCTCTATCTGTTAAAGGAGAGCCCGGCCACCCCGCCCTGTTTTAAGATCTTTACTTTTAAAATTAGAAAGAAACAACACTAGTAAGAAGCATTACCAGATGGTTTTTGAGGGTTTTCACTAAATTAGACTTGAAATGAGTGTTTTACAACTTGTTTAATGATATTTCTCTTTGTCTAGAGTCTCAATATTTTTTTCTAATTTCAAGAAATCTTAGTAAGTATAATGATCTTACCCCACTGGCAGATTATTTCACTTGAATAGAGTCTGATTCTTCTCAATTTCAGTTTTTTTTTATAAAAAAAAAACTTAATACCAGTAATTTTTGCAGTGCATTTCTTGGTAATGACTCAAAAGCCCCGTTTCCAGCAGTGGGTTCTGGGTTGGGTCGGGCCGGATCGGTCCACGTTTTTTTGCGTCTCCACAGATAAAAACTGGGACGGGTACCCTTATATCCGACCCAAACCGGCCTACTTTTTTGGTACCCTTCTGGGTACTGATCTAACCGATCCAGACCAAAAAGGTGGAGTTAATACACAGCAATCCGTTGATTCGTTGAAAAATCTGTCACTTCCCGTGTGACCCGGCGTAAAAATAAAGCAGGGGTGGCTCCTTTTGTTTCTGTCACATGTGGTCCGGTGTTTTGGTTAAATGGCGTTGCACGGTGATGATGTCACGCGATCACATAGCAGAGTAAGGGTACAGTTTGCTGTGGGGACGCAGTGTGAAATCGACACATCCGTACCAAAACTCACCCGATTCGGCCTGGCCCGACCCGACCCAGACCCGCGGGTGGAAACGGGGCTATAGACTCTATGTGCCAAAGTGACATTACCCATTAGTTTAAATATTGCCTTAAAACCTTCTGTTCGGCTGCCTGTTTCCATTCAGGATATTCTGAAGCCAGAAGGATCCATATATTGATGAGACAGTCTCAGTGACAGCATGGCTTCCACATAACTTACCTGCGTTACATCACTTCAGATTTGTGAAGTTTGGTTTGTAAAACATTTCAGCCTGATAAAGTTTAAGCTTATGCCTGCTTTCCTCATTCACTTTGAACTGGCTGCCTTCTCCTGTCAGTCAGTTGCATTCTAAGTCTTTTTGCCAAGAAAAATGTCCGTCCTTCTGATCGTTGAGTGTTACAGTATTGTGTCACGTTATACTTTGAGGCCTTCCATGCTTCACAAAAAAGAGACATTTCTTTTTTCTCAAGATGAACAGAATATGAACAACTTTTGTTCCAGAAATCTCCTCCGTGGCGCAAGTGGGGGGTTTGGGTCAACAAAAGGAGAATTGATGTAAAACCTTAAATCATGGCAGTGAATCAGTGACTTACTCTTAACTGGTATTTTTGATCTGTGAGATTTGTGAGAACTCTTGTTTATCTGCGTCTGAACCTTATTTAATCATCAGCATGAACATAGCCAAGTCCTCATGCGGGAAAACCCACACAGTCTTTTCGCTCCGTTCAAGGGCTCGGTTAAGCCAAGAAGCTTAAGTTTCTCCAAGTGGTTATGATACAGTACAATTCTTCAGCTGCAGCACAAAAAGCAAATCAAAAAGAGAGAAGGGTCCTTCTTGAGCTTTAAATGGATTTCCTTAAAATGTTACAAGCAAGGAAATCTTTCTTTAAAGGGAGAAAATGTAACCAACTCTCTTGCTGTACAAGTAACAGCAATCACATGCAAATTATAGAGATTTTTTTAAAAGTTAAGGTTTTTTATTTTTATTTATGTGTTTATGCATATTTCAACAGGTATTTAGCATAGTTTTGTAAATTTATTGAACATCAAAATATTAAATTGGCAGAAATGTTAAGACAATTTGCTTTGGAGATAGATTCTTATAAAGAAAGAATAAATTGCTTAGATGGTGAATTGCTGATTTTCTGCCTGACTGGCAGATTGGGTATACACTGTAGAATATTTACTATAACTTAAAAATGTCACTTAAAGGGCTGGCTTAGAATTTTGAGTTAAATGGAACGATTTTTGTGTGTTCAAAATTTGTTTTAAGTGTTTTAACTTATAACAACAACATACCAGAAGCTTGTAAATTTGACATAAAATAATACAATGGGAACTGTTGTCCACCACTTTCTATAAGATACAGTGTATGTCATCTTTTCATATTGTCATTACAAACAGTCTTATAGTTTTTCTCAGCTGCTTTGGTGCAATTCTCACAACAGACTTCACATTTGAACAACAGTTAATGCTTTTCTCAAAACAATTTGTCCAAACTGCAGAAGCTAGTGGATAACCTGCAAAAGTGCATCACTTTCTAAAAATAGTTCATCCCTCAAAAGCAAGTTTTTATGTCAATGAAACTATCAGAGCCATCAGAATAAAAAGTACTGTCACCACTGAGTATGAACGAGGTACTCAAATGGCTTAGTCATGTTTTCATTGTGATAGTCTGATCTGTGAGTGTTTCTGAATACAAAAACGCAGCTCTTGGAGAGCTGAAAATGCCCAACAGTACTACACACTGGATGTACAGTCATTTGAAAACTACAGTAAAGTTACACGTAACTATTTTTAGAAGGTAACTGATTACATGACACGGAACATCTGATTCACATTTTACTTCATGCAGTATGCTTTTTGTCATCTAACATATTGTAATTCATTCACAGCATTATGAAAAAACAAACACTTCAGTCACTTGTTTGGAACAAACGTCGGGTATAAACGCTTGGGTAGAGTTGTGAACCACTGTGCCTCCAACCGATCATCTGCCCTGGCTGCTCGACCACAGGTATTTCCCTGTGGCGGTTCGTGTGCTTGACTCTCACCTGGAAGTCTGGGATCAAACCCTGCCCAGGCCCTCCATTTGTCCTGCCACATTTTTCTGAACTGGATGTGACTGAACATACAGTACTTTATCCACCTTCTCTGGGTTTTCTTGCAAACCTGCAGAGTAAAATGACAGTAATGTACAGTACACATGAAATACTACTGCATGTATTCCTGTACATTACAAGGTTTTGGTTAACTGCACAATACTTTACAAACTTGTTTTCCCAATGAAATGTTTGGATTTGTGAATTTCCAGTGGATCTCTGAACATTTGGCTGCACCCTGCGACCAGCCTCAGCCACTGTGAGGCCGTGATTGGCAACATGGTCCACAAGTGTAGCCCTAATTTATCTGGAATCTGCCTGTATGTACATGGCCTCATCTTCCTCTTCTCCTTCCTCCCTACATATCCTCATCCCATCTTCCTTGATGCTGGCCTTCCATTTCTGTACCGTATTGTAGAAAAGGTACACACTGTGTCTTGCTTGGTTCATATATGCTTGCCAGTTGAGGGTTGATGGGATTCAAAGTAACTGGAAAAATGTCTCATTATTGGTTACAACTAACGCTTCACCCATCCTCTAATCAATGAAAAGGATCAGCTGTGACCAAATGTTCAATATAGGAAGGACACATTCCAGGAAAAGAATTATAGATATACTGTATGTAAAACATCTGCTTGAAAGATTTCGATAACTTGATTTTCTCTTTTTTCTTGTCATGACTCAAGCAATGAAATGAAGACTATTTTGGGGGTCTGCTGTTGTTAGTAAATCTTGTTTTGACTTTGGAACCAAAGCAAATGATAAAGTCACGAAATAACAGAGAACTGTACTGTATAAAAGCAAATGCTACATGTCCCAAAAAAATTGCAATTTGATCAATGCAATGAGAAATGATACTGTGATGTGCAGACATGACTAATTGTTGTGGAGTTTGAACTTATAGTTATGCAAATCTGAAGTCTGTTGTTAGAATTGCACCAAAGCAACTGAGAAAAACTGTAATCTTAAGAGAGGGGGGTGACAACAACTATCCAACCTCTGACATGGAGCTCCCAGCAAGCTGAGGGCAATCACGGTGTAGCTTCCTATAGATTTTACAGTTACAGCTACATTTGAAATTTGCTGTCTTCCAAGAGCAAAAACTCCAAGAGATAAAATCTTCCAGAAAAAAGAAAAAGTCAAGTCAGTTGAAACAAGTGTGTTTGGAGATGCAGTCCTGTAGCATGTACTCACAAAGTCTCATTTTAACCTCTTGCTGCGCCTATTTGGACCCACGAGAGAAAACCACCCACTGCAGCCTGAAACTTTGTGACCTGTAGCTGGTAAACCTTTTCCCCGGTGAATCTTTTTTTTTCTTCCAGCTGCCGTTTTTAGAAGCGAGTGGGAGAGACATGGATAGCACGGTTCAGCCTGTAAATACTCCATCAATTGCCTGTGCTACCCTGAATAAATGGTTACTTTTTGTACTCTGAAACTGCAAACACAAGGCTTGAATTGCATCTTTCTAGGAAAAAAAAAAAAAAACTGATAGTTTTCTTTTTTCTTTTTTTAAAAAAGCAAACCACTGAGTTTGTGTTAACCTCGCCTGGTAGATAGCGTCTGCCATCACGCTGCGCTTTTTCAGCAGAGGTGGAGTCACCTTCAAACAATATTCCTTTCAATGACAGTGCTGGCTGGAAAATTATGTGTACTCAGTGTCAGGGCTGTTGAGACCATGCTGGTAAAATCTCTGCTGATGTCTGGGGACACAATATGAGGGGAATGTGGAAGGCATGCCTTTTTCACCTCCCTCAGGTGGGGGACCCATCTGCTGAGGCCTCACTTCTGCAAAGTCCCAACAAGTTCTAATTAAGACCTACTTTGCACAAGTGATCACAGTGTGATGATGACACAAGAAGTGGGCCAGGGAAACAGCAGAGACAATAATTGGGTGCAATATCTGATTAGCTGCAGAGATAATGGGTTTGTTTTACTAGGTGTAACATGGTGCAAAGGATGAGTTTAAAGAGTCAGATAATCCTTCATTTGGCTCTTGTATGCTCACAAAAATTAGTTATGTAGACTTTAAAGAGGCACTTAGGCTCAAATTTAGGCTTTTTATAAGTGTCTAATGTGCACCTTCAATTTTTTTTCAAGCTGTTTTGGCACTTTTCATTAAGCTTGACCTCTTATAATGAGGCTGTGTGAATTTTTCTTTTTTTTTTTTTAAGCTTCAGACAGGCCTTTAAAGTTGGCCTCATTCACATAAACTGTGCCTTGTCCTCTGTTTCTTTGCTTATCTGCGTCCCACTGGCAAAGGGTTTGCAGAATTGCTGTGCATAATGGACTCCACTGCACCAAACCAGTTTGATCTTTTCTGGAGGAGGAGCTGGATCATCAGGCAGCAGGCGTTACTTGCCTCTTCCATGATGCTTGACATCTTGCAAGCCTTGAGGATGTCATCAGTTTCCTCTTTGATGATGCAAAACAGTGTTTGAAACAGATTTTAAAAAACCATCATAGGGAGTTCAGTGAGCTTTTATATTTAGACATGCTTGTTTTGTCTGTATTAAACGCAAGTAATAAATATAGTGCCATTATAAACTGTATTTTAACCAACTGGATATAAAATATACACATTAACATCAATAAATTGGTCAATTTTGGACAAAATATTGCTGGACAACAGAGTTTGCTGAAAGTTATGTCATAGCTAAGATGGTATCAAGTAATTAACTAGCAGAAAGAGTTTATATTCACTGCACATTTTCATTATTTGCATTTAATTCTTGCATATTTCTTTAAACTGGACATTCTTTTTTTTTTTTTTTTACTAATAATTGGACAAAAAATACTCACAAGATGTAATTTGAGTCTACTGCCATTGATTCTTTTTGACAAGAAAATTAAGTGAGTAAACATAAAAGGAATATAGTTTGTCAGTACAGCATTTGTCAGTAAGCTATCAGGAAAATGACAATTCCAGTTGAGATCATGACAGGGTTTTCCTTGCAGCGGAGTTCCAGCTGTTGAGCAGGCCTGAGGTAACTCATGCTCATTTAAGCATTTACAGCATTTCTGGTGGAGTGAATCAGAGCTAAGAGTGCAGAGATGTTTTAAACATGTGACAAATCTGACATTCAGATGACATCAGTTTAGACAGATCGAGGGTTTACTGTCACTGAGGGACACAAAAGTAGCCTGAAGTCTGAGCATGCAAGGCTCATTTAAAGAATTATGTAGAAATTAGACCAGCCTTTCCCAAACTGAGGATCCTGACCCTCATGGGGGTCCAAAGATAATTTCAGGGGGTCAACAGATCATTGTAAAAATAAATAAATGAATAAATAATATATATCATAATTTCTATCTATCTATCTATCTATCTATCTATCTATCTATCTATCTATCTATCTATCTATCTATCTATCTATCTATCTATCTATCTATCTATCTATCTATCTATCTATCTATCTATCTATCTATCTATCTATATGTATAGTATATATATATATATATATGTATATATACTGTATATAAATCAAGGCTGTCAAGGCTGTAAAACTGAATGTGATCTGTGAAATGAATGTGTTATTTTTTTCTTACAACTAAACAACTTATGTCATATTAAAAGTCTGAATTTAGGATCGTTTCCTTGAGAGAAGCTTTTTATCTCATACGGTTGCTGTCTCTTAGTTGTGAAAATAATCCACCAAAAACCAGCTAAAAACCATTTTTGAGGAAAGTGTGGGATTACGAATCTTTGACACACAATGATTGTGTAAGTAAGAAAATGTAACTTCGCCCCTAACATTGGAACATAATGCATGGGCATTAGGGCTTTAAATCACTGGTTTGATCTAGGGCTGTGCCGATATATATTGATATGATTTTGCAATATGATATTTACATGAGAGATATGAAATTTACACAAATTATATCGCGGTATTGGTTGTGCAATTTTTTTTGCTTTATTTTTTGTAATGATCCAGCTGCACCTCAACTGATTACAAAGGGGTCACCTGATTATTATATAAAATAAATCGGTGGGAAAAAAAAATCGACACACTAAAATATCGCGATATTTTCATATGCTGATACCATATTAAAGATGCAGTACCGTTCTATTTTACGAATGAAATCTCGCAAGCTGTCATCGTTTTGTTACAAAATCTCATGAGATTTCACGAAACACCGCAAGATTTCGTAACAGAACGAAGAAATCTTGCGGTGTTTCATGAAATCTCATGAGATTTTATAACAATATTTTGTAAGATTTCATGAGTAAAATAGATCGTATCAGGATTTTAAATATAGATATGGTATCAGCATATGAAAATATTGCGATATATAGATATTTTTGCCTACCCTATTATTCAAACTGTCTGGAAGACAATCCTCTGCAAGACTTTTACAAGGAAATCATTAAAAAAAACAGCTAAATATCTTTAATTACTTCGATTTAACAAACATTTCAAACCAGTGTTTTGTCAATTCCATCACTGCAGTGGAGCGACCTTTATGCTAAACATGTTTCAATACTAAGAGAGAAGTGTTTGATATGAAATGAAACTTTCAAACAAATAAGGGTAAAAATACCTGTATATATCATATATCGTCATCCAAAATAAATATATCGTGATATGATATTTGGTCCATATCGCCAAGTCCTAGTTTGATCATGATCTGATGTTATATCGATGCAGTGGAAAGCCATTTGATTTTTGTTGATATCTCAAATTCAGTCACGATAAGATTTTGATTTGATTTAATTTAGGTTCCGCTGATCGATATGAAACAATGATAAACAAGGTTATTGTTTTATTAACATAACCGTAAGCTCCTATTGCTTAAAAGTGCATATGCAGTACGATCTCTCTGTGTCATTCTATCCACTACACAACTATAAACATGTATTTTTTTTTAAAAAAAGATAAGCATGAGAAATGGCAGAAAATATTGTTTTTCTTTTTATTTTTTTCACTATTATTGTGTCAGAAGAACTTCAAAATAAAGCCATTTTCAAAATAAAAGTCGACTTGATATTGATTTTTGGCCAATTTTGAATAGATTTAGGTCTGACACACCCCTAATGTGTAATGTTACAGCCCAAATGGGTATACTATGATAGGTTAGTTGAGCAGTAAGATGTAGTTTGTTAATTTTGGGAAGAATGAAGCTGCAACATTGCAGACCTATTTGTCCCATTTGAGGCAATTACATATCCCTCCAGCATCTGAGACATGATTTTAAGACCCAACTTAATTTTCTTCAGGATTGTTTTAATCATTCATGTTTCCCAGCGTGATGTCATAAATTCAGAGCATGAATCTACTGTATATCTGTTTTATTTCATCCAAATCTGAGTTGATGCTGCACATATTTAAGAAAATGTAATCATTTCATCTTTGCTGTTTTGCTGCTGAGAAGCAGAAACTTCATTCATTGCTCATGAATAATTCACAAAAAAAGGGAAAGTGTTAAAAACTACTTAAAATAAACCCAGTGATCGTATAAAAGTAGAAACCACAGTGGACCACTTCACATGTCACCAGACTGACATGTTGGCAGACTTTCTCTTACGCAGAGCCACTTTCATCTTCGTAGGCCATAACACATTGTGATTGTGACTGCTGGTTATTAACCACTCTCACTCTTTGCATTTCAGCCAGGATTATGTTGCAGATTATGTTCTTTCCACACATGTCAACTCTTTGATTTGTTTTAAGCTTTCTGTGATATCACAGTGGTAATGTGAAGTTTTTAGTTTCAAGCCCAGGTAAATGATGCAAAACAAATGATTTAATACAGGTTACTTTGCACATCATTTAAAATGGAAAGTGTCAGGAAAATGCTATATTCAAATGTGCATCCCAATGCTTTTTAGGCAGCCTTTTTTGTCAAAAATACACTTTGTTGTCAAAAGTATTTGCTCACCCATCTAAATTATGGGAATCAGGTGTCCCAATCACTTCCATGGCCAAAGGCGTACAAAATGAAGTAGCTAGGCATGTAGACTGTTTCTACAAACATTTTTGAAAGAATGGGTCGTGCTCAGGAGCTCAGTGAATTCCAGAGTGGAACTGTGATAGGATGCCATGTGCAACAAATTCAGTTGTGAAATTTCCTCGCTCCTAAATATTCCACAGTCAACTGTCAGCTGTATTATCAGAAAATGGAAGTGTTTGGGAACAACAGCAACTCAGCCACGAAGTGGTAGACCACGTAAACTGACGGAGCGGGGTTAGCAGATGCTGAAGCGCATAGTGCGAAGAGGTCGCCAACTTTTTGCTGTCAATCATTACAGACCTCCAAACTTCATGTGGCCTTCAGATCAGCTCAAGAACAGTGCTCCGAGAGCTTCATGGAATGGGTTTCCATGGTGGAGCAGCTGCATCCATCCAAACATCACCAAGAGCAATGCAAAGCGTGGGATGCACTGCAGTGGTGTAAAGCAGCTGCCACTGGACTCTAGAGCAGTGGAGAGGTTCTCTGGAGTGCTGAATCGCGCTTCTCTATCTGGCAATCTGATGGAGGAGTCTGGGTTTGGCGGTTGCCAAGTGTAAAGTTCGGTGGAGGGGGATTATAGTGTGGGGTTGCTTTTTCAGGAGCTGGGCTTGGCCCCTTAGTTCCAGTGAAAGGAACTCTGAATGCTTCAGCATACCAAGACATTTTGGACAGTTCCATGCTCCCAACTTTGTGGGAACAGTTTGGAGCTGTTCCTTCCTCTTCCAACATGACTGTGCACCAGTGCACAAAGCAGGTCCATAAAGACATGGATGCAGAGTCTGGTGTGGATGAACTTGACTGGCTTGCACAAAGACCTGACCTGAACCCCATAGAACACCTTTGGGATGAATTAGAGCAGAGACTGAGAGCCAGGCCTTCTCACCCAACATCAGTGTCTGACCTCACAAATGTGCTTCTGGAAGAATGGCGAAAAAATTCCCATAAACACACTCCTAAACCTGGTGGACAGCCTTCCCAGAAGAGTTGAAGCTGTTCTAGCTGCAAAGTGTCGACCAACGTCATATTGAACCTTATGAATCAGGAATGGGATGTCACTTAAGTTCATATGTGAGTCAAGGCAGGTGAGCGAATACTTGTGGCAACATTGTATACAGTATGTGTTCCAAAAAATAGTATCATAATGCTTCTTATTTTTGACCTCTAAAATATAAATCAGACATTTAGTCCCCTGCCAGTGATGTTTTGGAGAAAATGGGAAACCCTGATTGTGTTTTTCAGGCTGTAGTTCTCAAGCCTGAAGATCACGTGTTTAAAGTGGTGCGTCTGTCAGGATTAATCCAAACTTCTCCTGACAGTAGCATTTGTAAGAAGCTGCAGAATAAGTTGGAAGTAGATTTGCTGAATATAGTGCAGCTTAAACTGGCACAGAGAAAAGAGAAAAGTCAAGCTTGGTGAATCCTCCTCCGCTGCTTTTTCATATTTCAGGCTGGGAAGCATAATCTAAATATATTGCTCTGAAATCACATGTTACATATACTGTTACATCATCAGCTTTCTATTGAAATTCAACATTGCTGGAGTTTAATGGACTGCAGAGGCTGGGATCATACACTGTCCATGATGATTCTTGGACTACTGGATCAACAGGTGCAAAAACAAGACAAGAAAAGAAAAAAAGGATGAAGGAAATCAGCAATACATGAACATTTTGTGCTTCATGCGTATGTGTTTTGATGCTACAGATTTAGAGCGAGTGTATGCGATGCTCAAAGATTTTCTTTTTCCTGATTTAACTGTGAGTTGAAACCAAAGGGCCTCTTTCATCTGCTGTCCATCAAGCCTGGGTTAAATCATCATTCCAGCAAATCTTTATTTGACCTTCAAGCCTAAGTCCTCCAGGCCAACAGACATGCTAATTAACAGTTCGCTCCATAACTTTACAAGTGTATTTCATTCCCAGTATGTCTGGCTCAAGTATAGAATTGGCATAATGAGATCTAGGACTTGAAGGCAGCCTGTAGGGTCATTGAATAATGGCTGAATAATGCATTTTAAGTAGTTTACAGGCAATTTTAATCTCTAGCATTGCTCCACTAAACATGCACATAAGGTTCTCCAACACCAACATATTTTTTATTAGTTTTATTAGATTTTTTTTTCATCCAAAAAGAGAAAAAAATGAATCTAACTCACAAGGACAGAATGTACCAGCACTTCCTGATGATAAAAATGTGAGACTGGGGCGGTGCAGGCTGAGAATAAGGAGACATTGCAAACTCCTCCAAAGGGATTTCCTGCCATATTGTTAGGGCTTACCTATACTTTGAAGTTAGCAATAACAGTATGATGTAGCATGTGCTCATAAAATAGGACACCAGACACACAGTCCCACCAGAAAGCAATCTGGTTTGTTCACGCTGTCAATGTTGCACTGCTGCTGCCATCTGTGCAGTGTACTTCCAAATTATATTTTCATTATGAGGGATGTCGAAGTCTGTTAGTGGGTCTTGAATTATGAAACTGCTGTTCTTAGAAAGTATAACTTGCATTCAGGCCACTTTATCTCCAGCATGTGCTGTTGTGATTGAACTTATATAAGTGGTATTAGGCCGATACTGTAGTATGTTGATTGCGTATGTATAAAATGCAACTAAAAATACTTTTTGGTAGCATATGCAGTGAATTTTATAGTGTTTACTTCTGCCCTGTAGTCTTTTTATTTGCAAGTTATCTTTGAATAGCAATAACGTTTGTTCACTGCTTTTTGATCAGCATTATTCTGCTCTAAATAACAAGGATGAATAAATGAAGAACAAAGGAGGCAGTGATTCAGAATGAGATAATCTGCAAATGACTAATCTCTGTTGTCAGAGGGAAGCACTTGCTGGTGTTTATATAATCTTTGTTTTAAGTTTATGGTTGGTTATATCTTTTAAGCAATTTATAAGGCATATAAGCAAGAATAGAGAGGCAGCACATTAGGTGTGGACTCACAGGATCCTCTGTTTGTATTTAAGACAAAATTATTCCTTAAAGATCTGCTCAGGTTCAAATTTTAATAAATTCAATATTTGGTAAAAACTTAACTTACAAGGGAAGAATGATATAGCTGTAAATGGTTTTCTTTTTTCTGGCTTTAGTAAAATACTTCAGAGATATTTCTCTAGATCTGACTTCTGTTCTGGGTGACTGATGGGATTTCTTCATGAGAGAAACTTTGATTTCATATCTGCTGCTTTAATCTTAATATTAATCTGTGCAGTCTGACATAATCTCCCCAGACAGTAAAACCAGCTTTGAGCAGACTCTTCTTATAAGGGGATCTAAGCTAGTGGCCAAAAACTGAATTAATATCAGCGAAGCTTAGCAGATGGTCCTCTATCGTTTATCATAAGTCAAGATGAGGGGTATTTTTGCAGGTGCTTTATTTACATTTATAATAATTGTTTTTTCAAATTTTTGATTAAATTACCTCACACTCTTTGTATTAATTTGATTTAATTACATTAAGATGTTATTTTAAAATGAGTTATTGGAATCGAACTGTAAGTAACTTAAAAATATATAAAGAATTTTTATAGCTGTAAAGTTGCAGTGTGAAAGAATTACTGACATTTAGTGGGAAAGATGACTGTAGCAATAACGTCATATGCCATGCACTGTTGTGAATGTACGGTGGCCGTCAGTGGCCCAAATTAACCCAGACATAATGATGTTTACATCTGTGAGTGGATCCAGTGGTCTCCAGTGTGCCCACAGTATGACCGTACTACAGGTAATTACTTTTAACGCCTTTTCAGGCTCTACTTATCCAAAACAGTGCTCTAACTCCCATTAAAGAAATCTGATACATCAGTTTAAAGTTCAGAGGGTTCTCACTTCACACTTACAGTGTCTATTTAGGGACATTGTAGTAAAAAGGGTGCCACAAGTATGGTGGCCTCCACATATGTGTACCCCCGCAAGTAGATAAAATGACTCATTTTAAGAAAATAAACATATAATAGCTATTCCAGTGAAACAGTTACACATCAATAGAACCACAGTTTTATAATTACACGTTACATTTTTCTGTCATTGACCTTTGATTTTGTTACACATGGCACCTTTAAAGGTAGAGTCCGAATTCCCCCCACCGTTTCTGTTTGCAAACAACAGTATTCAAACTGAGCCCCTCCCTCTCAGGCTAATGGCCGCCTTGTTCTTCAGCCTATTCAGCTTCAAGCCTCCTTCAGAGCTCAAAAGCGGGTAAAAGCCAAACCAACGTTAACCCTGGTTTTCCAACTTGCATTATCTAAAGCTCTGACCTTTTCTCCGGTGTATCCGCCGTTTTTCTTTCTTTCTTTCTTTTTTCCTTCGAGAGTTTGAGTGACTGCCGTCTGCTCCAATCATGAGCAGCTAAGTAACCTTAACTTTGTCATCGGCTGGCGATATAAACAGAAATCTCCACCCAGAAACGTCCCGACCACAATAAAAACAGAGCTAAAGAGCGAATTACAGGCAGGGGGAGAGAGAGCTGCATTCAAACGCAACACTGCACGCGAGTAGAGGGCCAAAGGCACGGATTGGGACGGATTTCGCTTGCACAAATCTAACGTTTATTTTCAGGGGGGAAACTTCGGACTCTACCTTTAATGACCTGAAACTCCATTAGTCTTTTTTTCTTATTACTTTTTACATTTAAAACTTAAAAACTTACATTAATGCAGGCTGCAGATAAAAAAATATTGATGAATTAAATGATCTGAAATTAATAATGAGTGATGAACAAATTGATCTTCCACTACATATCATGTCTTTGAAACAATTGCATGCCTAGCGAATAACTACACAGCCTTATTTTTGTGTCGCCTGTCCATATTCACATATCTACCACAGCTAACATCGAATAACTCATCCATCTTTTATAGATTTCAGTCGTCTCTGTTACATTTTCTTGCAATCTTCCCTCAGGCACAGGGGTAAAAGCTAAGTGTTCAACAAACCGCTCATTAAACATTTACAGGTCTACCTTTCCTGTTGTAAAATAAAACTAATGATGAGCAACAACCATTTTCCGTATCGGATATTGCCGTTAAGTTTGGTCTGTGGTGTTTTAACTGAGCCTCCTCGATTGTGCAAATTGGGCAAGTGCCAAGATCTCAGTTGGAGGTCAGGGCCAAAACTCTCGCAAGACAAATTGTCACCCATATTTTTAGTTGTCAATAATATACTGACCTTGCCGCTGCTCTTTCGTGATCGCATTATTCACCATTTATGGCTCAATTAAAATGCCCTTCTAAATCACTTCCCAGTCAGTGCTTTGCTTCTCCCCACAACTCAGTTGAAAGGCAGGGGATGATAAAAACATGGCTTTTCACATCATATAGACCATATGTCCCCACACCTCCACAAAAAAACAAAACTTAGAAGACCTGTTTTCCTACTACATATCCTGCTTTGGTAAAGTAAGATGATAAACTTGAACAATCATGACTTGGTAATCGTGTCCAACAGATGTCTTTGTGATGCCTCTCACAGTTGATGAACCCATTCACACATTTCCATCTATCATCACCTCTGTGATGCTTCCAAAACAAGCCTTCCTTGTGGGCTTAAATTGGTCAAGGACAGCAGAGATGAAAGATAGCCCATAATGAGCTTTCTCCCCCAGGAATCAATGTGTAGCTTCCATCCCAGGGGCCACTGAAGGTTGTCTTTAAAAACAGCCCACTGCCGGGTCACAGCCTGAATAAACAGCCCTTCTATCACCCTGCAACCAGAAGTGAGGTTTATACAACAAAGACCATGCTCTGCTGTTCAATAAATTAATGCACTATCTTTGTAAGGGAAGGTTTCTGCATTATACTTGTGATGCTGTATTGTCTGCTGGTATAGCATAGTACCTCCCTAAACATTGGTCTGCATAATCAAATCACCCTTTGGGAAGGAGATGACTTTGTGTCTGGGGGAGATAATGCTGAATATGATGATCACCTAAAGCAGGCCTGACCTTGGGTGTCGCTGTGATCATCCCTGGATTGATATGAATCTGTTACATCAAGGATAAGTCCTTATTGCTTATGACAGCTCTGAGTAAAGAGCACAAATCCTGAATCTTTCTCTTGTTGTAAAACATTTGATTTGTGTCTGACCTTTTTACTGCAATTTAAAAGGCATTCTGCAAAGAAACAGAATTTAAATGGCCGTTTAAAGCGTTTAACAGAGTTTAACTTTGACAAGTGTGCAACCAGATGATGAACACAGCTGCAGTTATTTACAGCAAACCAATAACTTGTAGATGGAAGACTGAAAAAACCTGATTTGTATGTCTTTTCTCATTTACACTCTGTGTTTTCTCTGCAGTCCGTCTGCTCTGCGGCCAGGGAGCTGTGTGGGGCACCGGGTGTGGATTCTGCTGGCGATGACTCACCTCACCCTGGACTTCTCTGTGTGCAGTCCCCTCAGTCAGAGTCTGGGGATCAAGCTCACGGCTAAATCGGTGCCTCGCTCCCGCCCTCGTCTGCAGCCCCTATGGGACATGCCCAACAAGCTTCACTGGAGAACAGTGAGCCCGCTGACTCGCCGGCTCCTCAACCCTATCCCTCCGCCCCAAGACAACAGAGCAGGGATGGGACCAAAAGTCAAAGGTCAAAAGCATCACAAGCCAACACGTAAAGGACAAACGGCGTGTCAGGAGTGCCGGTTGAGATACTCTCAAATAGACAGAGGTGATTCTTTGCCTGGAATAGCAGAAGCTCCAGCAGCTTTATCAAGCGGGAGGTTGTTAATTAGAGCCAGGAGGCAGCTCAAATGGGACAGCTATGACAAGTCTCAGGAGGGCCGGACTACTACGGTGGCTGGATTTATTGACTGGGGGCCCACAGGGACCGATAGCATAGATGATGATGGCAAAGCGGAGCTCAATGTAACGCTGTCCACTAGGGCCTCTACTACCACAGAGGCTACCACCACTAGCACTACAACCAGGCTCTCCCAAAGGACGTTCACTGTGGTGACCACTACACAGTCCAGGAGCACTACCAAGTCCAGTAACGGCAACACTGAGACTGTCAAACCACCAAAGCCATATGGGGAAACACAAGGTAAGACAAATAGAAAGAAAAAAACATTTAAAAACTGAAGTTTCTTTTTCTTTTGGTTAACCTCTTAACTCCCACCTTTTTAAGTAATCCTCGCCTATTTTGCATACCCAAATGGAAATGCAAAAACAGAGGCCAAATGAACCAAATTACTTTGTGAGACATCATTTAAAGCTTACACCTTCTAGTTTCTAAAATATAAATTAGAAGAGTGTGACTAAAACACAGCCTCCCCGCCCAGGTGGTTTTAAACAGGTTAACTTTGACACACTCAGAAAGTAACTTCAGCACTTACATGTTTAGTGCTGTTGAGATGCTCCCTTAAAGGATAACTTTCTTTTTCTTTAAACCTGGACCTTATTTCTAGTAATTTATAAATGCATTTACTCACCGGTAGAATTTCCACATCACTCCGACTCCTTCAGAGGATATTTAGATTAGTCGTAGATCTTTATATATCCATATAAAGGGAGTGAAGGGGGCAAAATGAATGGGCTTCACTATAAAGCATCATCTGCAGCAAAACTCCTTCATTTCACCAATACTTTAAGTTGATTGAATGAACGAATGGGTACTACTGTCCGATGAGTTCAGATTTAGTTATCGGGGGCATTCTCTACACTCTACTGGCCGCAGCACAGGTGATAAGAGCAGCTAGCTAGCCACAACTAACAACAACAAACCGCAATCTATTTAACTCTGACCTCACAGGACAGTAGTTTGTTAATTCGTCTTAAAGTATTGGTGGAATGAAGGAGTTTTGCTGCAGATAATGCCTTATAGAGGTCCATTCATTCTGCCCCATTCACTCCCATTATATGGATATACGAGGATACGACTGATCTAAATATTGTCCGAAGGGGTCGGAGAAATTCAGAAATTTTACCAGTGAGTAAATGCACATATAAATTCTTAGAAATAAGGTCCAGGTTGAATAAAAGAAGAAAGTTATCCTCCTGAAGTCAACCGTGTCCAAATCTGTGGCTTTAATCTGTGTTAAATTCTTCTGCAGGATGTTTTATTCACAGTAATAGAAAATTGACACTTAATAAATCAATAGATTTCAACAAATCTGTGCAAAAAAACATAACAAAAAGGTTTTTGAATAATGAATAGACTTTTGAGCTTCAAAGGGTGAATTACTTCATTCAGTCGCGTGAATAGGCTCATATCTGAGGTTTTTCTTGTGTACTAAAGTTGTGAAACCTCCATAAAATATACCAAAGCTTCTGCAAATGCATGAATTTCTTTTAAAAAGAAATCCAGAAATGTCTCATATTGCATTTGTGCTGGATTAGTTACTAAACTATTCAATAATTTACCAGGAAATCATATCAGTAAAATCATTAGAAATACTGTAAGTACAGTATATGTTTTTCCTTTAATGTTATGGTTAGATGATTATTTTGGACATACCTGTACAGACCTAGCCTAAATCGCTTTATTGACACGTGATAAAAGATCATTCAAATGGGAATTAGCAACATTCCAGTTTCGCAAAAGAAAGTTACAGTTATGCATCAGGGATATAAAGTTATCTCGTACTTTATCAGCAATAATCCTGAAAGACAAAGTCCTTATGCCCCTTTCATGAATATAGTATCACAGCTTAGTGAAACAGCCCCTGATTCATTGACTGTGACCTTGATCATGGTGTGGCACAGATTCCTGAAATATGCACATGGCCGTGCGTAAATTTTATGGACAGCCCTTTGTGCTGCCAACACTCAAACGCCTCAGCCAGCCATATCAGAATTAACATTTCATTAGATTTATGAGGAACATGACTTCCTCATAAATCTAATGAAACACAAGTTATGTTTAACATCTTATGAACAAACCATGACAAGTGAAGTTTCCCCATTTGGTGCAATAACAGAAATATGAGAAAGGTAAGCCTGGAACAGGTAGGATTATTAAAAGTAGCTACTCTGTCATTTTCCACTCATTTAAAATGAATCATTTCTTCAGGGTTAGCTGCTGCAGTTTGTTGGAGAAAACACTGAACAGACACAGCTATTAAAACCACTGACAAGCACCACTGCTCATCTTGTAATGCAGTCTTCTAAAAAGCTACATCATGACATTCCGTCTCCTAGTAGCAGCCTCCCCTCGCAGGACTTACCAGGCCTGCAAAAAACAGTCGAGGAAGCACTCAGAGAACATGACAGTCATGTTCACCTAAATTCTTACTCCAGATACCGATCTGAAAGTGTCTCTATGGGATGCAAGACCTCCACAACTCACTAAATGAAGGATCCATTGCTCACATCCTGGTCCCAGACGAGCACATTCTCAGATGTCCTTTTATCCACTTCTTCATTGGTCAGAGCTGTTTTGCCAGTACAAGTAGGACCTGCTGAATTTCAGACGACTAGCTGTAATGGCATGGCTGATCAGTACATATTGCTACATTAGTTTCCTTGATTAAGATTAGTTAAACATTAAATTATCTTATGTTGCAGGGTTCTGATAATGAAGACTTAGAGATGTCTGATATAATCATCACGTGAGCGGGGATTTTATTTGTTTCAGGGCACAGAGGACTGGACTTTTATTGGAAGAGAGGCTTAGATTTCTATTTTTCAAACGGATCAAAATGAATGAATCAACATTTTGTGTCAGTTTGAACTCAGTAAAATGTACTGGGCTCATTTATTGAAAATTGCTGCATGAAAAACTTAAACAGTGCAGTACAATTACATCTCTGTTGCGTTTCTCTCGCATGTCATGAATCCAATCAATAAACGCTGTCTCCAAGTCCTGGCTGACTTATCTCCTCCCCCTCCGCTCGGCTTTTCTCAGCTCCGGACAGGTTATTCTGTCGCTTTTTCCAGTACCTGATTTGTCTTTGGTCAACATCAAAGTGTTTTGCAGCTTTCAGTCCGGAATGTTCGCGTGCATACTCCAGAATGGTTTCTTTAAATTTCAAACTAAACTTTCTTCTCTGTCGATCGGTGCCAGTAGTCGCCATGTTGCAGCTGTGTTTTGGTTTAGATTCCTTGCATGATCTGTTGGAGGAGGAAGTACCGTGTTGGTGCCTTCGTGCACAGTAGCGCTCTGGGGCAGGCATAGCAAACAGCAGCCTCTCACTGGGAAAAAAGGAGGCCTGTATTAGAGGAACGGAAATTATACTTTTCTCAACGCTACCTCCGGAAGTTAATGGAGGGACAGTTTGTAATAGAATAGAGGTCACTATTAGAGGGGTTACGGTTTATATATACATTATATGTGTGTATATATAGATATATATATATATATATATATGTGTGTGTGTGTGTTTTTTTCACGGATATCCAATATTGTCCCACTTTTAATTTCAGATATCCAATATCAAACGATACTGATATATGCAGACAACGGTGGGGTTGTATCTCTCATATTTTGAGAAATACAACTATATTCTACTCCGACAGCAAAGATTCCAAAATAGCCTTAACTCAGAGGAGTTCATTTTGGACATCTGGCTGCCATATATCAGATACTAGCAGGTATTAACCCACTTGTGGGTAATAATAATGTTTCTGACAACTTGGTAACTTAACCAACAACTTAAAACCAGACATAATAAGCAGCTTCAAAGTAAGTCAGTCTGTAGCAGCAGTAGCAGTCACATGACTCTGAAAGGAATGCTGGGATATGAAGTTCTTCCAGGAAAACAGGGACTTTTCTACATGCTGGACCGATGGAACAATATATCGTAAGATTTCGGAACGGACCAACGACACCTTGTGAGATTTCATTAGTAAAAATATTGGTCCCCCAAAAAAAACCCCAACACTGATATTTTCCGATTTCACATTTTGATGCTGTTATGACCTCCTGATAATATCAGAGCCCAAACTGGGACATCAAACACACCTGAATCTCATAGAGGAAGTTGCCTCTCAGTTCTGTTTATTTTTTAAAAAAGGAAAGACAGCTCTCAGAGGAACAACGATGACTTTGAAAAAAGGCTTTAATGTTAGAGGCATAAACATGATTTACACTGCCGTGACTTATCTGTCTATTATGAGTGTGAAATCGCAGTGCTTAATTGTCCTGTCAGCATTGTTGTGATCTCTTCATTTTTGCTTGATTGGGAGGTGAGTTTAAGACCACCTGCGATTCAGATGATGGCTTGATATTGTATCCGGGAGGAAATCAGCTCCGCCGCCTGAAAACTGGAAGCGAGAGAGTCAGACTTTTTCCAACTCGGTGCACATTATTGTTTAAATAAGCAGTTTGTTTGTCATTAAAGCAGATGAAGAGAATCACGTTTCAAAGGAAAGACTGCATGTTTAACTGCTGCAGAAGACTCGCTTCAGCCTTCATAACGCATTAACCCGTGTCCGCCTCAAATTAGCCCCAAGGCAAGATATAATTACCACACCAGCAACTCAGCTTTGGATTGCTGATGAAATGGAACTATTGCAAAAGGAGAGGTGCTTCGCTTCATATTTTTGTCTAATGCCCATTTCTTTGCCTTAAAGAATGTTTACAGAGGCACGTGTCAACAGTGTGATGAATTCAATTTTAGATTGAGGAAAAAACTCTGGCAAACATTTTAAATAAATTTATCTTAATCGGAGCAAGGCAACAGTCAGAACTTATTTCATAAATTAAATTAATATCAATGTGTGTTCAGTAAATGAAAAAACATTGGCTCTGAAATTGCAAACTAAAGAATGTTGATTTTAATTCACTTTCCTCGGTTTTTTAGTTTATTTATTTTTACGATACAAAAAATGAAAAGTGTGGCATTTAATACTTGGAGCCTTAAAGAATAATTATGATCCTGGAAAATAGGTACTGGTTTTAAAACTTGAGTTATCAGTGAGGGAAGTGTTGTACCCACCAAAGCAGTTTCTAACAGAAATGTTTCCTCACTGTAGCAGCTCCATTGATGTCCCACATGGACTGATACTCATTCAATAAACATGAAGTGGTCAAAGAATAAAGACATTTAGATTACATTCAGTTCAAAATAACCTACAGGTGAACAGCAGCATTCAAGCTTCAGTACTTTAAGAGATACTGGCCTTTACATGAAGTGCCTCATCCATGGGTTTGCATATTAACTGCAGGGCTCCTTAATACGCGCTTTATTATGTAAATAGGTGCATCTACTGTATGTCAAACATTGTCAAACATGCTCACATACCCCCATGTGTCCTTTCGTTAGCCTTGTTGTTAGGCAACCGTTTGACTAGAGGGCAGAGTTCAGAGTTCACTTCACGTCGGTTTCAGACAACAGCAAACTAGGTGACGGTGGAGGAAACCGCAATAATGTTCATTCTCAGAAAGAGATTACAGCCCAATCTCAGTTCTTCCCCTTAGCCCTTCCCCTCCGTTTTCCACATTCACGTGTAGAGGTGTGGGTGTCTCAATCCTGTTCGGACAGAGGGGTAGGGGGAAGGGTTTTCCGATGCACATTTACAACAAAGGGGTTTGACAATCACTGGCAAGAAGGCTGCTACCGAGTCCAAAAAAATCCACAAATGTAAATATTTCTCCAAAGATAAATAAAAAGTATAAAAACCATGGTACAGTAGTTTAACACTTTTTAAATGCTTAACTTTCATTTTCTTGTAGGGGTGTCCCAAGTTGTAGGGGTTGACTTCCAGCTCTACCCCTCGTAGCTACGTTTTAATTGGCAAGGGCCAAGGGGTAGGGGTAAAAAAGAGAAATGAGATTGGGCCTAAAAGGCACTCTGTGGTCAGGGGTGTTGTGTGCATCCAGTAAATACATAGCCTGGTACACCAGCCTGACTAATGCCATGTATGAGATACACGCCAAGTCAGTCTGGGTTCCCTCCATTGGAGACTGATCTCCAACTCGAATTGAGAGACCGGACTAACAGGAGGAAAATGAACCACAGAGAACCAATCAGAAAACACGGAAATGACATAAACGTCTTCTTCTAAGAGGAAAACATGGAGGAAAGCCTTCAGAGCAGCAAATTGTTGTGGGTTTAAGGACATTTGTGGCTCATTAAGACATCAGAAAGGGCATCGTTATACAGTCGCTCCTCTGTAGCCAACATTCTTAACTGTTCATGGTTGGAGAAATGAGTTGCTGAAAAAGACACGTCGTAAAGTCCCGCCTCCCGTGCTGTGATTGGTCAATTTTTTAACCGGAATGGAAGTCACTTCCCCAATGGTGTATCTCATGCATGGCGTTTGTCAGACTGGTGTACCAGGCTAGTCAATACATCCACTAATACCAACTTTTATTTCTTTTTGCTTGACGCATGTGAGCTGTACCAGCCAAGTTTGGACACACTCACTCAAGCTTTTGATGGGTAACATATTCTGTGCAACGATGCCCCCATAGTTTCTGATGGTACTACTCTGATTGGTATATCAAGAGCGGCGCTTCCCAACCTTTTCCTCAAGGACCCCCTTCGTGCAACTACTGTACCAAACAGCAATTGACCCCCTTTGATGCCCTTTGCTGAAACCATGTTTGGTTTATGCTTTCATTTGCTACTGTAGGTTTTCTCCAGAAATGATGCATTTTGGCTGATTCCTTTCATGTCTTTTAGTAAAACCACGATGCAACCAAACCAGATTTATAACAAACATAAGCTGATACACCTCAACTCGTCTCTGTGTGGACATAACCTTAATTTTAACCACGCTGGTTCTTTACAGTCAAAGCTTTGGAGACCCCATGTTGGGAACCACTGATCAAGAGGATGCATCCACAAGCTCTCTGAAAATGAACTGAAATACGCACATAATGAGCACAAGATCACATTTAGAGCTGTAAATAATCAAGCACCAATCTACCTTTTGCAGGCTTGTGCCACCAGCAGGTCTCTTAGATCACGTGATCAGGGTCTGCTGGTTGAAAACCAAAGACGACAAAGCCTTTGCAGCAGTGGATCCCATCCTCTGGAACTCCCTTCCTCTCAGCCTGAGATCCGTTTACTCTGTGATCTCTTTTAAAAGCAGCTAAAACCACATCCTTTTAACCTTGATTTTGCTTAGTTTTGTTTTGTTTTTTTTGTCTGCTATTTTGTGTTGTTTTGTGTTTTACTGTGAAGTCCTTTGTGTACCTTGAAAGGTTCTAAATTAGAGATACTCCGATCAGGATGTTGGGGGCCGATCACCAAAAGCAGTATCTGCCGATCCTGATATTGCCAATCACCGATCACAGTGGCAAATCCATAAATTCTCCAATATTATTGTCTCATGTACAAAACAATGAAATTATGTTATTAATTATAAAATTAGGAGATGGGGACATTATCGAAATTGACCACTGTTTTCTTGGGCGGGAGGCAATATTTCACACTCTAGTAGAGACTCTCCTGGAGACAACTAGGACTTAGTTTACATAGAGTAAGTGTAGCTGAGTAGCTTTCTTGTGGCAATAATTTTGTGTACAACACACAACATGTGCAGTGCACAAACACAGACAACAGGAAAAAAATCACTCTCTAAGAGTTGATACAAGTTTTAAACTATAAACCTTGTTTTTCTGTGCGAAAAGGAATTAAATCTTAAAATTAAAAATAGATGATGTGCACAACACGTGCACTATAATAAACATTTCACTCTCTCTAGAGGCTCTTTCTCAGACACAATTGGGAGTTTAGCTACAAGATTTTAGTGGAAAAATAAAATAAGTTATACAAATGAGAATAAGAACAGTGACTTACGTGCAACGGCAACATTATCTCTGGACATAAACTTAGAGCTGATACTGTAGCTTTTCTGTTTAAAAAAACCCCTCTAACTGTAACATAAACATGCTATAGCCAAAATAATACAATCAAATTATGAATGGCAGATTTGCCTTGTGTCACATGCGTCAAGAGCTTCTAGTGGTGGTGGACTCGGTTGTTTTCATTTGTCTGTGTGTTTGTACAATGGCAGATGAAACTAAGCAGCTACTTGATTTTATTTGCTCCTTGAGGTCAGAGAACGACGTTGTCGGACGTTTCTGCACCTTGTGTGGATTCATCATATAATTTAAAGGTGTTCTGCGTTTGGTGAGTTTCACCGTTTACTCCAGGAGCTGCGCGCTGACGATGGCGCAGCCGTCGTCTGATCCGGCCCAGTTTGTCCCGCATCGGGACGGCAGGTCATCAACCCACCCTTTGGAAACCGGGACCAGACACAGGTCACAGTTAATCCTCTGCTGTCTCCGTAGAGTGAAAAGATTCCCTGGAGTCTCCTCTGTATTTCCCGCATGTCAAACGCAAAAACGCTGCAGGAATTGTAAACATCATCTGATCTATTTTGAAAACTCCAATCAAAACCAATAGGGGCATCATCTGCCGATTGTAATCAGTTGCCGATCGATCGTTGCATCTCTATTATAAGTAGGGATCGACCAATACAGATTTTTTTGGGTTGTTACCAATATTTTCTCATCATCCTCACCAGATACAACCTGCCGATATTTGGGGCCGATAATGCATTTGACTCCCAAATTAATATAATGAAGGATACCATGAAAAATCATTTTAAAAGTCTGTTAACATAAAAAGAACAAAGCACTTCAATAAATATATGAAAAAGAAGAAGTGCACTTGTAACAGATATTAAATAGAAATGTTAAACCTGTATTTAAAATTTTTTAAAAGGTCTCTAAATTATGCAGAGTGGGGGTATCGGCCAACACACCTGACGTATCGGTCGATGCTGATTCCAGCAAAAGACACAAATCTGCCTAAAATATCAGTCGGCCAATGTATCGTCTATCCACTTATGATGGACAGAAGACTCCATCTGTACTTGTAACCTTGAGCATAAATGAGCCTTCAGATGTCAAAGTTGTTTTTTCTTTTTCATTTCAATGTGCGAACAAATCAATATTTAGTTATCAAGCTTAACATTTAATCATTTATGCTTAAAACTAAAAGAATCATTACTACTGCTTAAATATTGAAGGATTGTTTTTATCGATCAATCAGAACAAGTCTGCTTTTATGTTTAAATAAAATGAAAATAAACAAATTTCCATTTTAGGTTATTTTAAAACTGGTGTGCTTTTACACTTTGTCATAATCATTCAATGACTTCTTGGGCAAAGCGGTAAAATCACGTGTTACATTTCCTTTTGTCTGCACAAAGCTATTTTGGAATATGTGTGTGTTTAGCACCCGGTTGGTATCTACTGTAAATGACTTTCTTTCATTCTTTCAGGCAGGTTAGCTGTGATGACTATCTCATGTGAATGATTCATGATTTAATTTCACATTCAAAGTTCAGTCAGCAGATGAGACTTCATGAAGCCCGTGATGATGATGATGATCTGTGCTCAGCTGCATTGTTGGGAAGTTTTTTTTTGCATTTTATATTTGATTTAACAAGCTAAACCATCTACGAAGAACATTTGTAATTAATGTCGCAGTTCCACACTGTTTGACTATTTGAGAAACAGGATTCATTTTTTGCTCTCGCACTGTTTGACAAAGACACCTCAGCATACAGTAAATCTCTAGAGGAGCCAAAGCCAATTTTCCTAATAGTTTTTATCGGTATCTGTTAGATTGTACTCTTTCTAAAGGTGTTTGCTAAGATTGCCCTTTTTTTCTTTTCTTTTTTTCTTTTTAAGAAATTTCTTCCTTGTACTTGCTATTGATTCACATCAAAATTTTACCTTTAAAAGTATATGTAAGAGTGCTCAGTAGGATGTGTGCCAATAGTTGCAGGCAACTGCAGTAAATGGGATCCATGCATGGACTAATTTATTATGACTCATGAAAAATGTTGTTGTTGTCAGATGGTTGAAGCTTAAAGCAGGACAGGGAAATAAACTTGAGAAAGGTTAAGAACAGCATATTGCTGAAGTCAAGGGAGAGAATGGAGGTAAGAGCAGGCAAAAGCAGAAGCCCTGAGGGGGAGCTGATTGTGCTGCAGTTTGGAGAGGCAGGCTGGCGAGGGAGAGAAGCTTGTGAATGAGCAGTGAGGGGGAAAAAGTTGTAGACTTAAAACACAGTGGTTTCAAATCGTCAAATGATGAAGAGTCCCAAAGAAAGATATGAGGTAGTAGTTTTTGCTGTACTCTGAGATACCAAACAATCTGGTGCAGTAAAAAAGAAGTGAACTCTGAATGCATCATACATATATAATGAAAATGGGGACTCAATTCTTCACATTATGGTTTGAATGTGTGTGCAAATTAATTGCACACACAAAATAAATGTACAAACTGATTTACTAACAGTGTGCAGTGCAATAATGGTTGCAAACTGCAAATGCGTTATTTTGCAGTAAGGTGCAAAATAATGTGTTTGCATCCAGAAAGTACGTCTGTTGCAATGAATATGCAATATGGGGCATTGACACGCTACTGTGCATGTTGGGAGGAGAAAAAGTGAATATATTAATTTAGGACTCACAAAGCAATTTATTAACCGTCAAACAGATTGCTGTTGGTGTGTTCAGTGTCTTAAGTACATCTGAAAAGCAGGTGCAAACTAAGAGCTTTGTACACAAATGGCTTCAGCTTTTGAGCGGGACAATGTCGGATTGTGACACCCATAACTCTAATTGATAATCATTTTTCATGAGCAGTGAAGGCAACATATTTAGTTTTTATTGTTGAATTCAACAACAATTATCACAGCGAACATTTAATACGGGTGTTAACCTCTTAACTCCCACCTTTTTAAGTAATCCTCGCCTATTTTGCATACCCAAATGGAAATGCAAATAACAGAGGAACTGTAAGGCCAAATTACTTGTTAGACATCATTTAAGCACACCTCTAGTTTCTAAAATATAAATTAAAAAGTGTACTAAACACACCTCCCGCCCCAGTGGTAAACAGGTTAAAGGACTTCAGGCAAGATTAAGAAACGAAACTTGCGACTGGCACTTCAGGTAACTGCAGCCACAAGCCAAGCCGTCACAGGAGCGTGCAGAAGAACTATCCATAACTATCGCTTGCAGTGTTTGAATTCACCGCGACCGTCTTCTTCCTGTATCAAAACTGCCGATGTAGCATCATTTGACGTCACGTCCGCAGGGCAGCGCGGGAAATTCAGACACTGAATTGCAGCGCATTTTGCAGAACACAGCCTGTTCAAGGCAACAGAGAGAAACGTGGGTGGAAACGTTATTTTTGGTATTTAGTGCTTCATCACTCATTAGTAAAAAATAAAAAATGGACATGCATGTTTGTTTGTTTTTTTTAAATCCCTGCCTCTAGTCCCTTTTAAGGTGCCATGACATCAAATTTCACTTTTTTCCCCCCCCCCCCCCCCCCCCCTTTTTTCTTTTTTTTTTTTTTTTTCCCTTTTTTTAAAATTTCCCTTTTATTATAATAAATTATTTTCCCCCTTTTTGCCAACTTCTCTCTTAACATGGATCGTAGCAGCTGCGCGGGAGCACAGTCCACTCGTGCAGCTGCGGTTGCTGGAGTCACTTGCATTGAGTCACAGAGTGCAGCTCGTGCGTAATAGATGTCAGAGACCATCATCAAGGCTGCAGACAGTTTCATTTGTTCAGCAACTCCATATCTATGTCTTCATAAACTGGCCACTTCTGAGACTCTGCACGGATACTTGTTCTAATATTTTATTTTCATATTAATTATTCTTATTTGCCTCTTCCACTAATATCTCCAGCTCCATAGGGTCGTATTTCCTTTTGCATTTTCGTCTCTTGAAATTTTCCACACTGCAAACCTTAAAGCACACAAAACTCTCATTTACATACAGTAGGAGTGTTTTCAACTCATTTGCACAGCCACTTTAGTAAATCACCCGCAAACCGTGCTTCAGCCCCACACGCCCCATTATTGCCCGTGCAATAATTCCAGATTGCACAGGCAAATTACTTCATGTAAATTTGATTCTTAGTAGATCCGGCCCTATGTCTAGTTGTGAAAAAACATGGCTTCACACAACACTTTTTGTATTGATGAGATGTTTGAAATGTTTTTCAAAAGGAAAAAAAAACGATGTTACTCTGCATGAGGAATGTTAAAGTGTATAACCTCGATCAGTTAAACAGGGAAAACTAGATGTGGCAGATTTTCGCATCATCTGTCAAACTAAAGCCCAGTTGTTTTCCAATAAAAGCACCTAAAATTACAAATCACTTTGTTAGCTTCAGTATGGAGGTCTGAGGTAATGGTGACAGACTAAACCACAGCAGAATGATAGCATAACACTTTTACTTTCTAATACTGTCACTATTTATTCTGCTGATTTGGGGATTAACACAAAGTTTGGAAGAGAAGCAACTACTAGTAGTGTTTTCTTTGGCTTTTACTCAGTCAGATCAGGAGAATTAGGATCTCCCAATTGCCTTAAAATAGAGAATGAGCACTTCAGTGCTGATCGGATGATGCGAGAAAGGTCAGTAGGATGAGGCAGTCAGGAGGGGATGAGGAATGCCACCCCCACTCAAACATGCGCTGGCAGAAAAAAGAGAGGCAGGCAGGGGGAAACAAGAATCACAGAGGAAGAGAAAATAGCAGTAATACGAGGGTCTCAGCCCCATATGGCATGCGTGTATCATGACCATAACCGTCGCATGAGATCGCTGTTAATGCAAGTAGTCGTTTATGTAAAGAGACTTAATGCAAAATAGTGCAGAAAATCCCCAAAAGCCTTTAGATACTGACAACAGTCTGAAGCTTTGAGTTTCTAGCTGTAATGTGGTCAAGTCCAATGAATATTTCATGAGATGACGAAACCTGTTGCCTCTCTTTCCCCATGTGGTCTGGAAATAAACTAAAAAATGCAAGCTTCAGAGCACATTGGAACAGTTGTCAAAATCTCCTGTCTTCTGAAATGAAATGTCTCCAGGCGTGAACTCAGATGTTTCTGTTTCACAGTAAACACACAGTGGTCAGATACGGGCAGCAGGCTGTATCTCTCTGCAGATTACATATACTTTTTGTCTTGCAGAGTGACGACAGCTAAATGCAGTGAATTCAGAAGGAAAATGCCATGTGACCTGATGTTTAACCCCGTGATTGTCAGCCTTCGTTGTAACAGAGAGCCACACCCTGCCAGTGTTTTGGGGCATTTTGGCTCCTCTTTTATAGGACCCACAAATTTTGAGTTCTAGGACTACAGAAACATGGGAACTACTAAAGGAAAGTGTTGATTCTATTCTTTAATAAAAAACAATCTGTTTGTTTCTATCTATTTCCAGTCTTTGGTAATCTGCAGTAGAACATAGGGTAGTTGCAGCAGAAATGCTGCTTTTGACCAAAAACCTGAGAAAACAAGCTTTTTGTGCAACAAGGTACTTCAAGTGACTTTGATATTTTTTTTTATTTTAGTGACGCTTTGAACACCTGAAAAGCAACATTTATAAAGACTGCTGGCGCAAGTTGTCTGTTGATCCTGCCTTTGATCGATGTTTACAATCTCTGTCACCGAACCCCCACAACACCCTTTGCTCTGACGTGAGCTATAATTGCTTTGATTTCGATCACTTCGTCACCATATTTTCCAGATCTCTCACCAAACAAAAAACCCTTGACATGCTGCTTCACCAAAACATACATGATTTATAGGCCTCTCTGGTACTGCTATCTACCAGATCAGGGAGCTCATAAAGCTTGCTTATGCACAAAACAGGGCCTGAAAGTGGCGTAAGTGATTTTCCACGCAAAGTTTCTGATTTATAAAAACAAACCTGATAGGAAAATGTATTTGATTGAAATATATGATTGAACTGTACAATCCATGAGCCTCATTTAAGAGAGCTACAGCACATCTTCAGTAATAGCGATGGCACTTATTGGTAGGTTAACTAACAAAGTGTGGAGGCTGATTCTAATTACTGAGTAAACGGTGACACTCGTGCATAATGCTTTACAATGGACGCGCTTCACTGCTGGAAGATTATGGAAAGAAGAGGATAAAGATAGAGAGAGTTTTTAGAAACCACGAATGTTCCCTGGGCCACGATTACTGACTGATGCTGATAGATTCCCCTGAGCAACCTTCCCAAACTGGGGATTCTTAGATCATTTCAGGGGGTTGCCAGACGATTGTAATTGCTGTAAACTAAATACATTTAGAATTTTTAGGGTTGTCAAAATAAATCTGCCAATGCAGGGAGATTAATCAGTAGGAGTATAAACCCATTAATTTTCTAAGAAATAAATTATAGCCTAACTCATAATAAAAATCGCAATTTAGCAATATCTTACAAAACCCCTTCTCATATCTTGGTCAGCTAAGTTGTTTTTTTATCATGTTTTCTTACAGTTGTGTACATATGTATATATGATTATTGTTGCACTTTTACTTTTTATATTATTTTTATGTTAGATAGATGTTATATTGTTCAAAAAAAAGAGAGAGAAAGAGTATTACAAACGTTGAATTTCCCTCCTGGGATTAATAAAGTATTTTTATGATTTCATTTAAAATTTCATTTCATTAATAATCCACCAAACCCCCCGTTATCCCCCTAAATTATGAAGATTCTGACAGTTTTCCAGCCTCACATGTAGATGCTGCAGGATGATCTGATATATCGCACAATAAAGAGCTTAGCCGTTGCGGGGGTCAGGAACAACAACGTCTGGTATCTGGGTGTTGTAGCTCAAAAAGTTTGGGAACTCCTAGATCTATGTGTTGAACTGGACTTAACCGACCCGCTGAATCCATTTAAACCCGTGCACAGTTGTTGACCACAACGCGCTCCGGTGTGCAGGCAGCCATTGTGTTCATTCACCGCTGTAGCAACGTGCTGTCACTTCTGTTTATCTGTGATTCGACGGTGAAGCCCAAATATAACGTTGTTTCGAGCCTCCACCTCACCAACAAGCACCTCCACTTCGTTCTCCATGAAACTGTGTTTTCTCATCTTCTCAGTCGCCACAATCAAGCTGTAAATGCCTTAGATCAGCTGGCTTATTTATATGCAAAAATATTCATGAGGCGCTTTGCATTGACCCTTCATGGTAGAAAGTGGGCGTGTAGGGGGCGGCATATGAGCCAAATTCACCTGCGCAAACTTCCAGGGAGTGTGATTTATAAAGGGGAAATTGCTTGGATTTTTGCGTACGCACGGTTTTATAAATCTGAATATTTATCGGCGCACGCAAACTTTGGATTTTTGGCGCACGTACACTTTTAGTAAAGATCTTGCGCACAGTTTTATAAATGAGGCCCCAGGTGATTATTACACTAAATAACATGATTAAAGCTTAATTTTCCCCAACAAGCTCCGCCAGAGTGTTAAAATCCTTTAGAGAACCTTTTGAGAATTTGGGGATGCTGCAAACATTTAGAACCACACATTATAATGACCTCATTTGATCCTAGCAATGATCAAAAATAATATACTCTAGCGGCCTTTATGTTGCTATGCCTGCCATCAGATTGGATGACTGCTATGCTTGTTTAAATAATTTGTCTTGTGGTGTGACACTTGGGAAACAGTTTGCTTTTGTTGGAAACCTGCTCTGTAGTGACAAAGGAAAAGTACCCGACAGCTTGCCACAGCATGCATGAGCTGCACTTGTTGACTGTAAGCTATGTGTCTTTACTCCTACTCGGTGTTGGCAGGGGTTGAACCGGACAGTAAAAGAGACAGCTCTTTTAGTTTTTGTTTAAAATGCAACGGAGATTGCTTCAAATCCATCCAGGAGTCTTTAGTGAAGAGCTCTTGCATGCTTTCTGCCTCATTTAACTTGTTTGAACTATTCTCATACATGTCATCTGTCAGGACATCCGCTGAGGTTTAACGACTCTCCGCCTGAGGTGACTGCAATTCTATAATTAGCTGATGTCTCGCTGCAGGCCATCGGTGAACATATAGGATGTAGTCTTGGTTAATAACTGAGAGGTGATGTGTAATTTCCTGCATTCAGACAGCATGCATAATCAGCATCTTGCATATCTCAATTAGTCTGGATGGGAGTGTCGGCTGGATGCTGCAGCTTCTAGACGGTTGATCCCACTCTCCTGGTGCGCTGGTCATCATACAGGTGGTGAGGGAGGAGGAAGAATGAGGGGGAGGTAGGCTGGGGCGTTTAGCTTTGGCGACTCCAGATGCTCACTTATTGTTCTCTATGTTTGTGCCGCAAGTAACTCCGACCCCCCTCTACTCTACGCAGATGGAGCTGTCAGCTCTATTATGGATATGAAATTATTAAAACTCCAGTCAGCAAATCGCTGCTGATAACTTGGGTCTTGTTAGATGGTCTGAGGGATGTAAGATTGAATATCACGGCTTTATTCAGAGTAAAATAAAAGCGCCTAATAACCTGACCTCTATCCCGTGAGCTCCTGAAACAGAAAGTCAAAGTTTTGAATAAAAGGTTGCATTTAATGAAGAAACAAACAGGTGTATTAAACAACTACATCCATCTGGCAATGATTTATTGGTGTAAATAAATAAACCTACACCCACTGTAGAGCAAACTGAGCTCATGTAAAATGCATGTTAAGTGTTTCACAAATCATTTTGTAAAGGCGTTCGCTCTGTGAACATTGTAATACAGCATTTTGACCTGTGGTAGACCTGTAGAGGCGTTCAGCACAGCCTCTTCAACAGGGAGAGACGCACACAAAGACAGAGAAGCCACTTTTTCCAGCAGTTACCATGGCAATCCAATAAAATTGCCATAGCTCACAGTATTGACTCACAATAAAGTGGGTAAAATGAATCTCCTTTTCTCCAGCGTTAAATCTGGACTCACAGGCTGATGCCTGGTGACAGGCGTGCAGAGTCAAACCCTCTGTCCCTGATTTACAGACAACTCAGCCAAGAGGAGATGAGCAGGCGAGACTGAACAGATGCTGTTTCACTTTATTTTACTCTGGCTTTTTCTTCATGGCTTGGCACATCTGCCTCAAAGAAGAAAAGTACAGATGTTGACTGAGACAGGGTTTCGAACCTTCTGTCAATCTGTAGTAGAATTTTAATACAGCTAGCCTTCAGCTTCTTCTGAGTTTTAGCTGTTAAAAACAATCACAGTTGCCTCAAAAAAGAGTTGATACAGAAACACTGCAAGTCTGCACACCTGCTGAACAGTTCAGCTTAACGTTTTCAGGGTTTTTCTTTTTCTACAGAAAGAAGACGTGGCAGTGCACAGGCTTCATGATGGCTATCTGAAGCTGCTTCAGTAGCGATGCTACTTTCCACCCACCTGAAAATTGCAGTAATTTTCATTTGTCTGTTGCAGGATGAGCTCTTGAGTGCTCCCTGCTGTTTCTAATACAGACTCAAGATGAGTGTATCTTCTTTTATGGGTGGCTATCATTGAGGCAATATACTCTGGCTGCCCCATTTTTGGCTGTTTTAGCATTTGCCACCCAGGCTGACTGAATTATGCAGCAATGCCTTTGACACTGAGTGAAAAGGCATTTGGAGTAATTGTGCCTGATCTGTCCCTCTTCAACTTTCCTCTTTTCTCTGTCCTGCTTCTCTTTCTCTGCCTCCTCTGTAATAAGTGCTTTATATTGCTTGGTTACGCAGTGGAAATCAGCCTAGATTGACACTTTGACACCAACGTTAATTGGCAATTCCTCGCTATCAGCAGGCAACCTTTGACGGAAGTCTTCTCCTAACATGTCCCGCTCAGGCTGCGGTAGAAGCAATTTTGGAGGGGTCATGCAACATATTAACGTGTATTGAATATGCCTGTAAAAATGCGCTCAGTGGGAGTGACAAGGTTCAGGCTGCATAATCTGCAACTCCCGTACAAATGTGGGGCCTTTCCCACATTTTTCAGAGGCTTTTAAGCAAAGCCTGAGTGGGTGCCATTAGCTTTAAATGGTTCTCTGCTAAGAATGACTGATTCTGCTTCATACAGAGGATTCAGCACATGCCCACACAATTACACATATGTGCACGTGTTGTAATTACATAGCCACTCAATGAGGACATCATTTGTCCAGCTTTACTTGCTACAGCTTTCTGTCAAACTGGGTGCACTGTTCTCGCTGCAGATGTAAAATGTGGGGTTTGGCTTAGAAAAAGAAGAAGAAGAAGAAGATGTAATATTCAGTTTACTCCAGTCAGGGTCCTACTAACACTCATTAATATGGAGATACAGGCCTGTGTGTGCTCCAAGTTTTTTTAAATTTTACTCAATCTTCCAAATTTGAAATATATTGTCTACAAGTGATGATGTTTTTTTTCTTTTCTTTTCTATTCTTTCTATTTTTTTTTTCTTGTCCTGTCCTGCATCGCAACACGCAGAATGATGGTATGGCTGATGTTCAAGTGATTTGTCATTGTAATAAAGTGAAACACTGGAGGCTATCTTCCACTGTCTAGCTAGCTAGCTGCTAGCTACCATTTGCTCTGTGGAAATAAACCAAACAACTGAATATTGAATATTTTTAAAAACAAAGCTAAGTTTAAATGACAATAGTATAAAGTTCTGTATGTCAGAGAATTATGCAGACTTCAAATTAACCAAATAGCAGCACCAGAAAAATTAAAACATAATGCAATGCATCCAATTCAGGATATTTTTCTTGCCCATTATCATGTTGAATGGTTAAAGTTTACCTCATCTCAGCAACTCCTGTATTATAACATTTTTCCAGGTTTCCAGTGGAAATTATGATGTGAGTGGGTGTTTAAGTGCAATTTTGATGCCAGACTTTGGTATTTATCATAAATACGATACCAAATGAAAGCAGCATGGGGTTTGGTAAATCCTGATCTCTGTGGTGTTTCCACAGCCAACCATACCTTTGCCCCGTAAATGGCGTATCGGCCACCTACAGGGTATAGAGATGGTTGCATCAGCTACATAAAAGCGGATGTCAAGCTTGCACGACGCCTGCCTTGACTTATAACAAAGAAAAATCCAACACAGAAGCAAAGGTTAAGAATGGTGGAAATCAAACAGTGTGTATTATTTCTTCTTGTAATGTGGCTTTCAATAACAAAAAATCAACCGTTAAATCTTGTGCTATTGCTGCCTTGTTCTCGGTGCTGAGTTGAACAGGAAGTGATGACTCTTTCAACCAATCAGTGGATTGTAGCGCGTCAAGTTTCACCTTTTTGGATTGGATCAGTAAGATTGGTACCCTAACGGGAGAGTCCCAAAAAGTAGTTTGGTTGGGTTAAATATGAGGGTATTCTTTCCCGTTTTTGCTGGTGAAGAAGCAAGAAAAATGCGGACCATCCTACCTGTTCTCACCTGGATCTGCCCGTGGAAACAGAGCTTTAGAGCATTTGCCGTTCCATGGGACCGTTCACCATTTCCCAAACCAGTGTCAGAGTGGGTAAAGCCACCTGGTAGATGCTTCTAGGGAAGTTTCTCATCACTGTATTCACGATGAAATCAGAGTCCTGTTGTCTTTTATCTATTGATTTCATCTCTTACATGTACGCATGCCATCTCCCATAGGAACTGTACAGTCTTTTGGGATCCATTGTGGAAAGCTCAAAGAGCTACTTGTGGCTATGAAGCCACAGGTTGCAGACCCCCACACTAAAACATCCACAAGGGTCAAGCTTCAATATAAATGGTATTAAACTGGTGTAGCAAATAACTATTTTACAGGAACTGTAAAACTTCCACACTGACGAGGTTACTTTTTTTGGGTGCATGTAGCGTATTCTTCTTTCATCTCTTCTAATTTTACACAGTATAGTGATATGGCTACAGTATGTATAGTGCTAGCAGTGGGATCATTTTGACCAACAGCACCTGAAACTTAAAGGTCTGGAGTGTCTAAAACATTATTTTAGCTCTGGATCTGTTGTATTTCCACCGGGGCCTGATGTTCATGGCTGATTTGGCAAATTAAGTTTGCTCAGCAGTGTCGCTCCACCCCATCTGTGGTCGCTGAAGAATCTGCCTTCCACACTGAGCCTAGAGTAAAACCAGGAGGTCCACTCCAGCTGTAGTGATTTAATCTGTCCCTATACTGTAAAACTTTCTATGGGATTTTGGATATAGAGCATTACTGGTTAGAAAAAAAAAGACTGAGCTTAACATTTAATTATGACAACTGCTGCTTGTCTTGATCACCACAGAAATGGCCGTGTCTCACAATCAGATCAGCCGAACAATTTAGCAGATGCTTTTTTCCAAAGCAGCTTACATCTGAGGTAAAACTAAAAACAAGATCAATGCTGCACATTTCTACAGGGGTTTCAGTTCTTTGTTTGTTCATTAGGACATACAGGTGCTGCCATGAAACAATCAGAAATGAATGCATTATTGCTCTGATTTACCCAGATATGGGTCAGCCATCTGGCATACCGGGTATTTTCCTGGTGTGCCGACTTGGTTTTTAGGCCAACGTAGTTTATTTATTGGTTTGAGTGGTCCATAAAAGTAGATCAGCAGTCCAACGAACACTGGGCCAGCCCACTCATATCTTAAAAGTGCCACCCATCCCCGTGCCTATGTTATTCATTCATCCAAATAAGAAGTTTCCACCCTGATCACCAGCCAATGAGACGAGTTGATCTGCAGCTCATTGGTTCTGGACCAATCAGATACTTCAAACCCTGTTTGGTTCTGTGCCAGTGGACACAGCTACCTGAACCAAAGAGAGAAAACAGAGTGCAGGTGCAGAGAAACTGCAGCTAACACTGTTTCTTTCTCCTCTTGTTCCCCTGGTTTTGTAAAGGAAGCAGCAAACGTAATTAAGGTGCATTAGTCTTACTTTGCTGAAGTGTCAACTAGGAAATAACTGCCTGCACATTAGTCATGATATCATTATTTGCCTCTTATAAATGTAATATTGAAATGATATTTTTTCATATTAGAGCTATCAGTGATATTAGTCATTTATAACACTCCAAGCTGCATATATTAAATAAAAAAAGAAAAAAACTACAGGGATGTGCTCCAGTTGTGCAGCTTTTATGGTCCACAGATGGCAGAAATCATTATTTCACCATTACATTTATTATCATTAGCAAATTCTTGTAAAACAGTGAATTGATGCAATTTCCAAGTGTCCTATTTTTCGTAGTCATCCATATTGCAAGACCGTTTTACTATAATAACTAAACACTAACCTATTTGTTGGATACAACATTTGGAGAGGAGAAGTGGGAGGTGTTCAGTAAGGCTTTGCCTGTCAATTTCACTATATCCTACACAAGATTTAACAAGATTTAAATCTTGATTTTCATTGGGACTGATCTTGCCACTGCTTGCATCATTTTTCCTTCCCATGTGAAAAGGAAACTATTTCACACGGCTGTATGTATCACTGAACCACGACCAATCATTTTCATCCATAAAGGGCAGACATAAATGAGTTGTGTGCTGGGATAAATACTGCTACATTACAATTCATTTCATACATGAATTAGTAATTACCACTTCCAAGTTTAAAAAGTGAGTTTTAAACATTTTTTTTCCTGCTAGCTTTGATGCTTATGCAACTATTACACACTCATTATGTTTTTTATTTACAAGCATGCAAAATATTCTCTTTTTATTAGTGCATTGCAAGCGCAGTATCTTTTTTTTCCCTGTAAGAGCCAATATGGTGTCCCCTGCCTCTTGAGAGTTGGTTTGGTGCCGAATCGATGATGAGTAATAGGTATAGTGCAGATAATGAAGGCAGCGAGACTAAACCATGCATGCAGTATTGTGATTTAAGGGTTGAAACTTAAACAATTAGAAGGCAGCGGAGGAGAGTGGAGATTGATATTCTTTGGCTTTGTTAGAAACATCGAGTAACACCATTATATTTTGTTTGCAGGGATCAGTTTGAAAGAAAATAAGTCTAAAATGTTTTACACCTCTGTGTCCTCTAATCCTGACTGTATTTTTCTGCCTTGCTGACCTTTTTGTTTTTCTAAGGGAAACATTGTTTTGCACGATCAATAAAATGCCTTTGATGTGTTCAGTGTAAAAATTACTGAGATAATGTAGTGTGACATTTTGTAAGACGTTGCTACGCTGCAAACCACACATTACCTGCTATGCATATTTATGGACTCCCCACTGAGTTTTTCCATCTAAGCTGGTGGTCTTTTATTAGAAGTATTTTGCAAGAGCATACATCATCCTCCCACATGCTTTTTGTTGATATGTTCATCAAAATGTCCAGGCCAATAAAATGAGAAAAAAACAAATCACAATAATCCTTTTTACTGGAAGCATTGATGAGGGTTTAAACTCCACAGATCACCTGTCCGTCCCTTCACATCAGATTCTCGTCTTTTTTCTCCCTCATTCATTCCCTCATCTCGTCTTTGACAGTGATTTGACCAAACAAACGCTTGCTGGGTATCTCTGAAGCAAGGTGACTGCCAAAGGTGATTTTTCAACCCCACTGCCAGGACACAATGAGTTTTAGATTCCCGTGCCAAATTTTCAGCTCTCCAACAGGCAGTCCTGGATGAAAATAGAACTGGCCTCTGCACTCATATTTGTCACCCATTCTCTCTATTATCTCTGCACCCTTAACCGTTGTGCCTTGGAAATTGGGTTATAATGGGCTTAATGTTGTGTTTGTGTCACCGGGCCCCACGTTCCTGGCCTCATTTGTTTCATTAGAGAACTGTACCAAGGCTGCGTGCATATTTTGGCCCAGAATGGCAGCCTGATGTAACTCCTAATGAGCTACTTTGACTTAAGTGCCCTGAAATTTGCTGCACATTACCACTTAACTGCACATCTTGTTTACCAGTTTAGCCAGTCTTTTATAATTGAATAGTGTCTGCTAGTTGTGGGGTTGGGGCACAACATAATTCAGCCTTATAATGTGATTAAATCGGTTAAACTTACCAAGCCCGCCTTTTGATTTGATTTCTCGCCACTGGAAGGACCCCCCCTTTTCAATCTGACATGAACGTTGGTTGAAACAACCCTCAGCTGAGATCTAAGGTATTGATCAAGGTCAGAGATGTGCCTCAGCTTGACCAGGTGCGAGTTTATAACCGAATATGTTCAACGGAACAGTTTCAAACGTCAGGCGGAGACGGCCTGAGAGGGAAATGGAGGATAAAGAGGGGATATGCGGGTAATGCAAATTACTTGGCTGATAAGTTAATGTGCCTTTGCCGTGGCGAGGGACTTTGATTGCACTGGGAAGGTGAGGCTTCACAGAGCCAGCCGGAGATATCATTAATCCGAGGTTGACCTGCTCTGCCTTTTTGCGTAGCCCTGCCCACGTAAGTTTGTTATCTAAGATGAGTCTGTTCAAGCAGCAGGGAAGCAGAGAAGAGGGTGTGTTCTTTTCCAAAATAACCGAGCAGCACTTCCTTTTGAGCGTTTCCAGAAGACAAATTGGCTTGGATCAGCAGCCAGGCAGCTGGCTGATGGAGAGGTGAGATGTATAAGGCCCATGTGGGCATTTTCATTATGATGGCTTTTCTTTTTTATTTATTTATTTATTTAGTCCTGCTGCAGTGTGTCACCTGCTGCAGTGTGTCATTGTGTTGGACTTGCTCTATCACTCACCCACACAAATACAGCCCTTAAACCACAGCGCAGTGGGCTCGAACTAATCCTCACTTTAGACATACGGCACAGGTTTGTTTATGGATTACTGTCCTGGGATTGAAAAAAAAACATAAGATCAGCACACAAGAGAGACTTCAGAGTTTAAATAGGAACATTGTTCTTAGTCATAAGGAACAAATGGGGTAAGCAGAGTCATTTTTGGCTTTTTAGACATCTGTAAGCTGTTAGAATGAACAATACGGAGATAAAAGTGGAATAATTCTATTTTTTAAGAACAGTCCTAATTTTATGCTTTTGAATTAAAGCTCAGCCAAAAACAAATTTGTATATGAGACACCTGGAAGACGTCACCGTGTGAAATTGTGATTACTTGGTTTTATTTGGTTTGACTGATCACACAGAGGTCGGTGGCTTCTGTAATTCCTCTTGAATCAAACAGTAGCAATAGTTTAGATGACTAATTCTTTTGTCTCTATTGATTGTCCAGTATTTATTGGATGAGAACGATCATTCAGCCAGTGGCTTGTTTTCCCTTTTAAGGGCATAATAACTGGGTTTTACCTCTTTCTTATAAAGATATTTGAGGAGCAAAGAGAGTAGTGCATGTAGCTCTAACACAGCCCAGTTTATCAGAAATGTGAACAGTTGGTCGCTACGAGCTGTGAGCTGTGGAAAATTCCTGGCTGGAGTTGCACTTTTCCCGCCTGTCACTTCTTTTTTTCTTTTTTTCTTCTACTGTGATGTATTCTCAGTTTAGAGGCAAAAACATGAAATACTCAAGAAATACTTGAATAGATAAGTTTAAATCAGTTTTATCCATAAAGAGGATATAAAGCAAGCAAAGCAGACCTCAGTGCTGTTTAGAAGATCAAGGCACATAGGGAGTAGGGGAAATGGTAGTGGTGGATTAATAGTATATAAAATAACAACTTATAGTTAAAGATGACATGGCAAAACAGAAGAGGACTTATATGCGGTTTGGGTGGCGGAGGCATGCATCGTGCATGCATCTGGGCCCACCATGGCACCAATATGTTCCTTTCCAAACTATTTCTCATGTAGGAATAGATGTAGGAGTGATGCAAATGACTTGTAATCATAAATCTTATTTATTTATTTATTGTATCCTTTTTTAAGACCAATTTGGTGTGGATATGTTATGCCCTGGGGCTTTGCATTGTCATGTTTTTTGTTCTGTATGTAAATTAAAACAAAAACCTACAAAGTGTTGAAAAAAAGGAAGAATGGTGTAAAAACTTTTTTAAAAAAAAATCTCAGAGTGAGAGTTTCACATTAAGTGCAATTAAAGTGGATCAAAGAGCACTGATGATAGTGCAAAAGTATACAATTTTAAAGATGTACCTCAAAGTGGGTCGTTGTAAAGGCACTCCTGAACACCTACGTTTGTGTGAATTTTGTGATCTCAAGGTTGTGGAAGATCAATTTCATTTTGTATTTTATTGTCCTTTATACTGTGATTTAAGAAATTGTCACTTTAAATCAATTTATGTTGGAAACATGAAGCAGAGATTCTGCGCTGGCTGTTTGAAAAGGATGTTTTTGCTCTGGCAAAATTTGTGGAAAAGGCCTGGTATCTGCAACAAAGTATTTTGTATCCCATATGATGAACTATTCTCTCTGTATGTGCCCAAATTTTCATACTGTAGGTTTCTATTATTTCTATTATGCTTTGTTCTGTATTTTGCCACGAGGCTACAAGGCTATTGTATATTATTTGATAGTGTCTAATAGAGATGTAAAAATATGAAAATTTCATATCACGGTTATTGTGACCAAAATGATCACAGTTATCATTTTTATCACGGTAATATAAAAAAAATACCCCCCAGCATCTTTAAAAATATCCTAAATGGGTATAAATGTCTACTTTGTTCTTTTTAAACGGGGAAAAATCTCAAGAGAACTGTCCATGTGGGTGCCTTTGTTGCCTTCCGCGATGTTTTCGTAAATCAAACATTGCAAACTGCGACTGCTACTGCTCTTCCAGCCAATGAACAGCATCACAGGAGTTTTTTAAAGTGTAGTAATCAGTTATGGTTTTAACGATAATTAAAATTTGAAACGGTATTACTAATCATTGGTAATTTTATCATGATTAACCATTTTACCGGTAATCGCTACATCTCTAGTGTCTAATAAGCCCATAAGGGCTGGGCACCAACCAATGTGCTTAACACTTAAATAACTAACCAACCAACCATTAATTTTAAATTTTATAGGAGGCCACTGGAGGGACGCTGTCACTATTTGCAGACAAGTTAATCAGCCAAGGCTGGCAGGTACCAAAATACAAAAAGCTGTGTCGTAGCAATAAACCCAACTTGGCTGCAGCGAGGCATCCATATTTCCTTGAAGTTCAATGCTTTCTAAAATCACCAAGGGATCAGATATTTAAGCATAAGAGACTGATCAACTGCAGATGCAACTTTTAGATGCATCCCTTTGCAGGGGAAAGCTCTATGAAAAATCTTTGTGATATCTGCCCAACCAGGACACAAAGTTAGCCGCTTTGGTGGTAAACAGACTGGAGATTGAAAAAAAAAAAAAAAAAGTCATTCAGTCCCCACAACTCCAAATAAATGCTAATATGGTTTTAAGCTGGACGTGATAAAGAATTTACTATGAGCTGTTTGCTGTTTGAGATTAATATAGAGCTGATATAACATCCATACAAATATCTAAATGTGGAATTTAAATGGAAGTCTTAGATGTCGGGGGGTTAAAGAGATACTTGACAGCTGTTTGGGTTTCAGGGCTGTTTCCCTCAATGGCCCCAAAGATCAATTACCATGCTTCTTGGCTGCCTCCTCCCGCTCTCCATTTCAAAGTGCTTGCATTACCTTTCAGCATCATCTTTTGATCAGAAATTTCATTTGGTATATTACATCAAATAATTTGCTCCGATTTTATGTTTAAGTAAAACCCCTTGAGGCAAAATCTACAGAAATCCTTTGCGGTGCGTACAGGTTAAAGCAGAGCAGGTCTTGGTGGGAGGAACTCCTGCAAAAAAATCAAGTTGGTTTAAATTAGATTTTTTTTAACCAGTGGAGGAAGTTTTACACACTCATTACTTGACTGTTAATTCCTAAATGTATTTATTTTTATCACCACAGTCAGAAGTTGTAATATTGAGCTGACCTTAATATCAACCTTGTGCATTCAGTTTGTTTACCACAGAAAACAAAAGAGAAGCGCAGAGAGTAAAAACATCTTCTACATAAATGATTGATTTTTTTGTGTGTGTGCTTTTCTTTCTTTTGCAGGCTTGGCAGTGCACCAGATAATCACAATCACTGTGTCTCTCATAATGGTTATCGCAGCCTTGATCACAACACTCGTCCTTAAAAACTGGTAGGAAAGATTCCTTTTCTCAATAGCTGCAGATTCTTGCTCTCCATCAGAAATCCAAAGGTACGAGGTATGATTTTATGTTTGTTTCTTGTCTTTGGTGCGTGTTTTTGTAGCTGTGCGCAGTCTGGAAATGGCCGCCACAATAGCCATCAGCGAAAGATCCACCAGCAAGAGGAAAGCTGCCAAAACCTGACAGACTTCACCCCGGCCCGAGTGCCCAGCAAGGTGGACATATTCACTGCCTACAACGACAGCCTGCAGTGCTCACATGAGTGCGTTCGGACTGCCGTGCCAATCTATACTGATGAGATGATCCAGCAGACGCCTGTCTACAAGACTGCTTACAATGGAAACAGGTACGTTGGTGGAGGAACTGTTAAATATAAGGTGGATTCACACTGAAATATTTCCTCTGCAGGTCATGCAAATTTATGTTGGTGAACCATTTTATGATGCCAGTCCACTACAGATGCCACCTTTAATCTTGTTTGAGTCTGGTGGCTGAGATATTCTGGATTCACAAGCTGATCAACACCCCAATTAGCATTTCTTTGCTTGAAAAGACATCTAAGAGACATGTAAATAGTCCATAGACATCTATACTAAAATTAGGTATGGTTTAAAAGTGAAGGTTTTCACATGTCTAGGCTGAGTTGAAGATCAAGCATTTGTATCTAGCCTAGATTTCTTTGGGGTTTGCGATATAAAAAGCCTGTAGGGAGCTGATTTTTTCTTTAAGTTCTGCTTACAAGCACCTCTTATAACCTCCTGAGCTAAGCAGCCCGTAAATAAAGGGCAGCACCATGACATGATTTTACTGCTGATAGTAGAGGAACATTCTGTACAGTATTAAAAGTTGTAATTTTTAAATAGCCCAAAACTGATGCATTCAACTGCCCCTTTTATGATGTCCTGGAGGCATCTTGTTCGCAGTATATGCCATTTAACATTTTATATGAAAAATTCAATGCATGGAAAAGACTCTTTCACGTGGGCTACATTTTATTCATCAGTAATATATGAGTTAAAGGGGAAGTTCAGTTTTTTTCAACCTGGACCTATTTTCTAGCATGACATACGCAGCCTCTAAATAAGGCATTATCTGCCATAAACTCCTTCGTTTCACCAATGTTTTGATAAGAAACATTATTCGGACCACCCCTGTGAGCTCGAAGCGGCTTGAAATGGCTTTTTTGTAGTGATCTGTCCTTATTTAGAGACATTTTTTACTGCGGCAACTTTGATGACATCACTGTTATGCGACACCATAGCAAGTTAATGTCTGTAAATAAGGACCGATCACCACAAAAAAAAGCCATTGCAAGCTGCTTCGAGCTCACAGGGGGGTCCAACTAATGTTTCGTAACAAAACATTGGTGAAATGAAGGAGTTTGTGGCAGATAATGCCTTATTTAGAGGCTGCGCAAGGTTGCCCAAAACCGTCTGGGTGAGTAAATGAATGCATTTCATGCTAGAAAATAGGTCCAGGTTGAAAAAAAAAACTAACTTCCCCATTAAGTGTCTCTATATTAACCAATGACATCTCCATTTAAACTCACAAATGGAACAACTGGTTACTGACTCTTTGTTGACATGCCTTTTTTGACACACTGATGTTATAATGTGTTTTCAGTAGCTGGAAAGTGGACAACTACCACTGGATGCAGCATTTAAATCACACCTAGTGTTTAGTGAGATAGCTAGATCAGTTTAAAGAGCACAAAAAAGAGTGAGAAAGAAATGTATTACCTTATTACAATGGTTTCATCAACAGATAAATGTTTTAATTAGTTACTGGGGATGAAATGATGGGAGAAAAGCAAAGAGATGAGATGGTGGACTGAAATCATAGATGCTAACATTCTTCTCCTCACTTCTAATGTCTCCCAGCCACGATCAGCCTCATTCAGAAGTTTGTTTATGCAAATCTACACAAAAACCGGTTGCTTAAACACTGTTGTCCATCGTTTGGTTCTGCGTCCATCTGCCTGACACTCGGCTGAATGTTGCGCTGCAGGACTCTCAAGCTGCACATAAAAAACATGTTCATTGCTGGGTAATGAGTCGGTTTATGCACAGCAACAAAATGTCCTTTCATTGACTGTATTCTATAGAGCACACAGATATTTATCTCATTTAACAAATCATGTATTGGTATTGTACGGGTAAACTTCACACATCAGAATCAGGTCGACTCAGTCAGGTGATCTGTTTTTGAGGGCTAGGTAAGAGAGTTTAAACCCATCTTCTCGGGGGTCAGACGTGTCCCTCTTTGTGATTTAAAGTGACGGGTGTGTTGACAGATATCATGTACCCGTTCAGTGGGTGGTGCGACAGTATTATCGACTGTGTTTATTGTCTGAGTGAATAACAGTAACAGTCATCTAAGCTGCAGCAAAGATGGTCACACTTACTCAGTGTATCCAAACCCTGCAGCAGATTCATTACAGAACGTTAGCAGGGATGATTCATTTGGTGTCTGCATGTATTTATGATACAGAATGAATGAATTCTGATGATATACTTTTCAGGTTTGACCTTGTCACTGCTGATAAGTAAAGGGGCTTTTTTCCTTTCTTTTTTTTTACTGTATATGACAACATTACTAACTTCGGTATTGACTAACAAGGCTGATACAGTGTTAAGACCTTGGAGGTTGCAGTGTATAAAGTCTGTGGGGAAAAAAAAGATTCTTCTCCTCTGCAGTAATGTCACTTCAGAGTCAATCAGCTTAACGTTTTAACTACTTATGTTTTACCCAACAGGCCCTCCCCCACAGAAAGACAGCTGATTCCTGTGGCCTTTGTGTCAGAGAAATGGTTTGAGATCTCTTGTTGACGAGCTGAAGGCCTTCTTCATGTTCTGTGGGTGGAAGAGACTTCCTGAATTCACGCTCTGGTGGGTACTGTTCCACTTTACCCCCTCTGAAAATCATCGTCTGAGCCTTAGCCACCCCGTTCCCTGTGGTAATGCTGCCCCACTTTGGGAATAGTGAGGAACTTGGCATATGTTTGTTATTTGTGACATGATTATGCTCCCCTCTATCTTTCTGCGCAGTGATAAAAACGGGCTAAGATATCCGGTTCAGAGCAGTATCACAGGCCTTTGTTTGAGATTAGAGACTAATTATGCATATATCAGTATTAATAAACCGGATGGTCACAGTTAATTATTTCTCTGTTGATATCTGAACATCTTCATTAATATTCATGGTGCCTTTCTCCTTTTTACACCTAAAGCAGACTGTTTAGAGGAGTAAAGGGGCACTTTTACTCGAGTTAGACAATCTTTTATGCTCGACTAATACGTGTCAGGATGGCCTTGCATTTGAAATTCAAAGTGTTAGCATTAAACACATGCTCTGGCCCCACAGTTTTACTGGAAGCCTAGGGGGAGGTACAACGTTTGCTATTGACCCAGATTTTCAAAGGAATATATTGCCTGCAGGTAATGTAGTAAGAGGACAGGGCCTCTGTGTTGTCTGGACACACATTACTCAGCTCAGCTTTTCACGGCATGCTCTTTATGCCCTCTGCTCTCTGCAAACTTTGTGTATTTGTTTGGTTTAATTGGTTACAATATGCTTTAACAGCTTTGCTTGAACATAGCACTTTTCCTTAGTCTGTTTTAAAAAAGAAGGCAAAGCTTTGCATGTTTTTAAGGATTTGGACACGATTCTCCTCCGAAAATAACCGGGAAGTAGGCTAATTTTAAAAGTCTTGTCTTTGCACTGGTTTCACACTGAGGAGTAACTGGAGTTTTGTGTTCTGCATCTTCACAGGAACCCGTTGGAAACAAGAAACATACAACACAGCTTCTTTTGTAAAATAGTCAAATCACTCCGTGAACTCTGCTGAAGATATTTATTTTTCTAGAGATAACAAGCAGGGCAGCCACAACGCTGCCACTCCATCTTTCCAGGAACCTACATTCATTTAGATATAGATTATATACAGATATATTTACAGGACATATGGAACAAGACTGTGGACGTCGCGGATGTCTCAAGGAAATCATTTGACATTTGACAAAGGAGCCCAAGAAGCTGCTTTGGGTGGGAGATGAACTGTATTTCTGAACAATGTGCCAATAATGCCACTATGTGCCACAACCTGGATAGATGGAAGTTTAAAAAATAACTGAAGGACTTAACAAAGAGTGTTATATCAACCCTGTATCAACTCCAATTACATTTTTTTCTTTTATTTGTTTTTTTTTGTTTTTTTTTTAAAGAAATGTGAAAGTTAAAAAAAAAATCTACAAATGTATTTGAATATGTTTTGAAATAGTTTAAAGAAATGTGTTGGAAAAGAGTCTAAAGGATATTTATATAAATCACTTCTCTATAAATCTTGGAAAGAGAGACGGTGGAAAAATAGATGGTATGTGCTTTATTGGACAGTTGACTTTAGAAGATTGTTTCTATTGGTCCCATTTTAAAACCAGAATAGTTATGTATATTTTTGTACAAAGAAAAGAACGCCACAGCTCTAACAGTGGAAGTCCAAATCACTAAACACATCACAGTTAAATATGTCCCACCCTTAGCTGAGATTATAACAAAGTAACCCATCTGGTGCAAGCCAAACCAAACCAGTGCCCATGTCAACTGCTAATAATTTCAGATTTATATCTTATTTGATATGGAAAATGAAACAAAAAGCTTCTGTGGTATAGGCAACAACAAACCCACAGCAGCAAAGTCATGTACAACTATACTGAATACAGACGGCTACAGTATCTAGCATGAAGCTGGACAGGACATCCAAACCGTCTCAGGTCTGTCAAGCCGTCTTGCACACTTCATATTGGTCTTGAACTTAGCAGCTGTTTGAAAAAACTTCACTCCGCCTTGATTTAGATACAAGCATCCGTCATAAAGGGTGGATGAGAGTCTAATAATTCATGTTGTTGTTTGCATAAATATCACCGAAGATGAAAAGTGAATCCCCTCTCGGTGACTGAACACTCCCACCAACACTTTTGATAAGTTATCTTTGAAACCTAAAACTCTGAATCATAATCAGAAACTCAAAAAGAGTGAACCAGTTTTGTGGAAGATGGTACATAAAACCACTGAAGAAGAAGAAGCTGTTGGATGTCACAAAGGGATGTCTCTTAGGATCAAAATGATCGTGATTTTTAAAGTACTAAGCAGGAAGAAGTTCCCTCATCGAATGTGTTGTGAAAGTCAGCCCTCTCCAGATTCTGTGTATTGAGGTCGATATTTCAAGCGTATCAAAATTTCAGCTCCCTCAGAGAGACTGTTGGGAAGTGCATAAACAGATTGCTTGAATTCATGCTACTTATGAGAAAAATATATTTGAAGCATTTGACCCACTGTTTTATTGAAATGAAGGGATTAATACAAATGCATCAGCCACCATTAGATTGGTCCAAACTGCTTCGTCAAGTTAAGTAATTTTTTGTGTTGAGGAAAGATAGCGAAGCTCTTCCCAGAGCTTTCTACCACCAATTATTTTATTATCAGCTCCAAGCTTTGATCAGCTTTGTGCTACGAAGCTTTAGGAGAAATTGTCTATTGCTACATCTTCGATTGTGCTGTGGGTTTGTACAAGCACAAATACAATTCTTTAATTGTAAACATTTCTGGCTACAGACAGCAATATGTACAGATTTAAACAGTGGCTTCCACTGAGTGCTGACGGATGATTTTTGGTCATTTACTTCAGTGGTTTTTAGCCACCGTTCCTTAAAGAACTCCAGAAAAAGATTGTCCCAGTGAGAGTATGTATCAATATGAGCCATTCAGGAGGTGTGAAGATAGCTTTGGTTAACACTGTGGTGCAAAAGAAAATTTAAAAAAGAATAAAAGAGTAAAAAAAAAGAATGACAGAAAAAGAAAAAGAAAAAAAAAATCCGCCACAACATAAAAACCATTGACCCATACCAGTTCAGCCTCGCCTGTCAGGCTGTTGCTTCTTTGCCATAACATATATTTTTTTGAATGAAGAGAGTGTTATCTTACCAATCAGAAGGTTATGAAACTTGCTGTAAAATATACACGTGTAAATGTATTTTCTATATATTTGCTTCTATTTGTGTACAGGTGTGTTCTATTTTTCGAGACCTCTCCCATTTTTGGGAAGGTTCCAGCTAGGTCGGGGATAGTGTCTTTGTTTACATGTGTATCTACAGTATTTCTTTCAAAACACAAAACTAACCGTGTGCCAAGCTTCTTATCTGCACTTTCAAGCAGTACTTGTATTATATCTTTAGCTAACCAGTATAATACTTCAGTAGACGCTGCAATACTTCACGGGCTGAAGAGTGATTTCCAGGTGGGATATCTGAGAATTACAAGTTGCGTGGTTTTACCAAGTGTTGTGATCATATATTGGGTTGTTGTATTCATGGTTGGCTGGAAAATCAATTACTTACTCTTCTTAAGCATCATTTTTACGTGGATTTTAATAGTGTGTCACCACATGAATGAAAAAAAAAACTAAATATTTATAAATATATATGAAAATACTGTAACTCCAACAGTAGCTGCCAAGAAACTAACTAAACTTGATCTTGACTGAGTTTCATCCATTTGTCAAATTTCTCATTTTGTATTTGTACATGTTGCTACAAACGTCCTAGAGAATCTGAGATTAGTCACGCCTTTAACTGGAAATATCGCATTATCCAATCAGGGAGAGAAATTAGTGAGTACACTGAAGTTATCAATGTCACCCCTTCATCGTCATGGCAAAAAGGAAACAGAAATTCAAGATTCTTTCAGCTTCGGCCGAATTTCTTTCCATTTCCTGGCATAACTCTTGCGACAGCAGTGTCACTGTGCCAAGTCAGAACCTGCTGACTAGCATGCTGGACATAAACACTATAGCTGCTAAACAAAATGTTAGCATTGTGTTAGCATGCTGATGTTTAGCTCAAAGTGCTCCTGTTTTGTCTAAACACAGCTTTAGCAGGAGTTGATAACTTTGTTGAAGACTCCTGCTAGCGTTTTGTAGCTTTGGCCAACAGTTTTTTTTGGACTATAGTGTCCACAAAGTACTAGCAACATTGCTTAAAATAAGTCATACAAGCTTTCTACCTCTTCTCCAGTTTGTACATTGTTAAGTAAAGTAGATCAAACAAACCTGAATTATCAAACCATTGTTTTGTTACATTGTAAATTTGGCACTGAAGGTCTTTAAAACAATGAGCATATTTATTATTAATTCAATTTCTACTGTATGTTTTTTGTACCCCTTTATTGTAGATGCAATGGATGCCAAAAAGACTTCCGCAAATGAAATACTGGTGCATCACAGCTGACAGCTCCTTCATCAAGTCTGCTTTTTTCTTATGCATTGGATAGAAACATCCTTCAAAATGTCTTTCTGAGACACTTTTTGACACCACAGGCAGGAGGAAAAAAGGGGAAGAGGGGGAAAAAAAAGCTAAAATAAATAAAATGCATGCACAACTTCAGAAAATACAGCGGTCAATATGTATTTGTGAAACCTGTGACATACAGGCTTTAAGGGGATTTGTTTCAGACTTGTATCACAGGCCCCATGCCTGCCAAGCTTATTTTTAGCAATGTTGTGAACTTACTGAGCGCAGTGGTGGCCAGATCTATGAAAATGGTTCTGTTTCTCCTTCATTTCCAGTTGTTTTGTAAGCTAACATGGATGTTCTGGTGATTGTGAGGCTTTGTGACCTTTCAGGTTTCCCTCATTTGCTGTGAACTGTTTTGTACTTACAGTTGCCACATTTCTGTGCTGCTAACGCAACATCTGAGAAATGTGAAATGTCAATGTGATTATTTTAATTTTTTTTTTTTTTTTACAAAAATAATGGATTTCTGATTCTTTGGACATGAACAATGAACAATGAAAAAAAGGTTTAACGGGTTTATATTAGTTTTGCCTTGAAAACCTTGTTTTGCTGGTAGGGGCCTGCTAGCTAAAAAGAAAAAGAAAAAATATCCTCTCTTTTCATCTAAATCGGACACTCACTTAAAGATTAAAAGTAACAGAAGTAGCAACATCACTCCATTTAAACAGGCAAAAATGTCCTGAGACATCACCATAAAATAAAATGTCTCTTTTACATCACCTTTAAATCTGAAATACAAGGAAATATCTTGAAACTATCTTCCCGTTTTAGTTTGGACTCCAGGAAAGCTGAGTCTGGTATGTTGCAGCTAAGGAGGAAAATTATTTGGTCAGATTTGATTCTGGGAACTTCATCTGAGAGCTGTGCAGTAAACTGCAGGAGACAGTAGATGATGGCGGCAGACTTGACATGCCTTTTTCACGCTGAATGTCTTGTTTTTTTTTGTTTTTTTTTTTTGCGATTCCCATTTCTGTCTCTTCAGCAACTCATGAAACCTTCAGCGCAAACAAGCTATCAATCAGCAAGGCTTTTCCTGTCAAGATGAAGGATGTGGCACATCTACAGGGACCGTGATTCCTGTTTGCATGTCAGACATACGGAGTAGAACTTATTGATATACGTCTTGTTTGAATTAGATGTTGACATCCTCAAGGTCTGCCTTTTTTTCCACCCCCACCTTATCGCTGGAAGCATTAACATAAAATGAAATGAATCTGTGTATCAGCTCTGTCTAATCATGTCCTTTTGTCTAGTTACCAATGAAACATATTACACATGGCACTGAAGGTGACGATGGTGGTGCTTTCAGATTTAGCGAAGCTGAAAGGATGCTCAATGAGGTGAGACTCTGCAAGAAGAGGAAACATTTGTTGTGACAGCAAATCTTACAGAAATAATTTCTTAGCTGTCAGAAAACTGTAGCTCCTCACTTTTTTTTTCTTCATCATTTCAGAAAAGTCACATACTGTGCGCTTATCTATCTAAAGCGGAGGGCTCTGACTCTGCTCTCGGGTCATGTTTTTACTTTTCTATTTCACAAGAGCTAAAGCACTGTCGCTGTCAGTGCCTATCCAGACTTGAAAAAACAAAACAACAAAAAAAAAAAAACACATTGCAACACCCATAATTTTCCTATAATCCCTTTGCCAGATGGAGAGTAGGAACTAGCATTGGATGAGGACCGCAGGATGTACAATGTAAGATGCCTGAATGAGTGACATACAGTATTACAGTGGAACAGGAAAGGGATGAATGGCTTGCAGTCACCTGTCCCTCGTGAGACTAAACCAGAAGATGCGGGTGTCAAAATAACATGAAACAAATATATATATATATATCTATTAAAAAAATCACAAGAGTTAAACATCATGGGGTGTGGAAGTTGTAATAGAATATTTATTTTCACTTTGGGGGGAGGGAAGGGCTTTTCACCTGGGAGCACACAGTGGTTTGTTCATAAAAGCTGACTTACAATCACAGTTCATACCTACCATGAAGGAAGTTGTGTTGTCGCCATAAAAATGAAGAGTTTGTACTTTGTGACTCTTAAACTTTTTATATTTGTGTTTAATATATCAATGAGTACCTCTGTTAACTTTTGTATAAGACTATAGTATATACAGACACACATACACACACAACACACCTCCACAAAAAGGGACTCCAGTCTGTCTCTGTGACGGCTAAATGTTGTATAACTTTTAATTTTGTGTCTTATGAACCACATCTCTTCCTTTTGTAGTTATTGGTAAACGTTTCAATTTCGAGGTGACTTTGATTTGGTTACTCTTGTACTACTAAGCTCTGTATTTGCAAGCACTGTAAATGCGATTCTCATTGGATTCGTCCTCTGTACATTTAGTACTCTGATGTTGCTATTAATAAAATGTAAAACTTCATGGGCTTGTGCTACCGGACGTTTGTCAGAGTTTGGGGCTGAGAAGTGATCGGGCCAAACAGCACAGAATAAAAGATTTGAATATGAATTCAAGCTGGGGTGTGATGTGTCTGTCAGGTTGAATGACATACTGGATTTTAAGCTGCTATGCTTAGTTAGCACTTCCATGATTAAACAGTTGTCTTATTGATTTGGATGTTTAAGTATCAGTACAGCCCAAAAAAATGAGAGCGACACTGAGGGTGCACTGGAATTATCAGGCTGCATCAGCATCTGTAAAACTAGATTTAATTTCCTCCCAAAGCATGTCCACACTGAGTGAAAAAGTGAACAAATGCACGCCAAGTGCCCCTGCTGTTTCATCTACAGTGGAATTTACTGCAGCTCCCATTCTGACATTTTCCCAATCCTCTACTCTAGTTTATGAATAGACAGATTACAAACCCCCCCCCCCCAACATTATATATATATATATATATATATATATATATATATATATATATATATATATATATATATAGACTATGTATACATGAAGGATATACAAATATACAGGCTATACAGTATATGTATACAGTATATGTATAGCCTGTATATATATAGGCTAGACATATATTTATATATAGACTAATCCGGCGAGTGTTTTGTGTTTTTGTGCCATCTTGTTGCGCCGCCATTGCAACGGGAATGAGTCTCAATTGGGTATATGCACGGTTCCACTACTTCCTGAACTTCAGACAGCACCTTTGCTTCCTGTCTTTCATTATTGGACAAACTGATTAATCCAGGTGTGTCTGATCTCAATAACTGGTCGAACACACCTGGATTAATGAGTTTGTCCATAATGAAAGACAGGAAGCAAAGCTGCTGTCTGAAGTTCACAAAGTAGTGGGACCATGCATATAGCCCATTACATATAGCAGCATGAAAATCTGGATTTACAACTTTGAACAGTTATCTAAGGTAATGATAACCTATAGGTATGTTATCTCTATGTGATCTCTAAAGTATTTCTGACTTTTTTGTTGTTGTTTACATCGGAGCATTAATTTAAACTATTATTCATCTCTGGAAACTGGCTTTAATGACCAGCCACACTGGATCTCTTGATTACTTTTCAAAGTTTAAAAAACTAAGTTCTTTCAAAGGTCGTCACTTTTCTATTATATCATATATTTGGCTTTTGGTATTGTTTAAGGACTGTTCAGACCACGTAGCCTTCACATGTCCTGTAGATGTAACTAAAGGCTGCAGGACACCGTTTTCATGATCCATTTGTGTTTTCGACTGAACTGTTTTTATTTTCTGGTCTAAACGTTGCCCTGATCAGAGCAAATAATGTTATATTTCACAATATCTCCCAGATTAGTCACTAACTCGCAGCAACACCACAGCTGTCTCTGTTAGCATTAGCTAGCATAATAATGTTATGGAGGTCATTTTTGGGAGCATAGATACGTGAAATAAAGTGTCAGTTTAATGAGTGTTCCCCATAATTTGCCGTGTTTTTGTTGTTGGGGAATAAATCCAGAGTTTTCTCCACTGTGGCAGCAGGTTATTCCTTCTCTGCTCTGTGTGTCCAATATTCCTCCTGATACAAACACACTGACATCAGTGGACTGAGCAGCACTGTCCACTTTTGTCACGGACAGCAGAAATCTTCATGAGATAAATGTCTGTGATTTTCTTATTTACGTATTACCACAATTAAAGTTTTCCTCTGATGTTCCAACAACCAGGAACATGATAGTCCTTCCAGATTTTCTTCCATATATATTTTATATATATTTTCTTTCCAAGAAATAAGTTCGATTCTCATCTGTGCTATTCACACATGTACAGAAACACTAACCCGGCAATGGCGGACGGTCTAGTTGTGGCGTTTGGCCGGATTGGTCTATACATACACACACACACACACACACACTATATATATATATATATATATATATATATATATATATATATATATATATTCACTGTACATAAAAATTCATGAGTCTGTATCTGCTTGTTGTTACCATTGAAGAAGTGAGTGTGTCCAATCTATGCCACTTTAAGGATGTCATCATCCAGAAATCCCACTTTTTCATGTTAAACATATGCTGGAATAGGACCTTAGTTAAAAAAAAAAAACATGCCGGAAACTCCAGAGTGTGAAAGTGGCTTCGTTTTTTGGGTGTAGGCTCTCTCTTCACACCAGAATCATCTATAGGAGCACTGGTCTGTAAGCACGTTCACGAGGCAAGCATCACAAACCAAAACAAACTTCACTCAAGATAGACCGAGCAAAGGAAAATGATGTTCCGGCAGAAAAAAACGTGATAAAAAATGTAGCGGTGTGGTTGATAGAGAGAATACGCAGAGTAAATTAACTGATGAATATAGGAGCGGATATCCAATGTGAAGTTACTCCAACAGCAACAATTGTGTAGCTTGTGTAGCTACGTTAGCGGTCGTCCTCCTCTTTGATAAAGCTCGTCATTAATTGCCACTCCGCGGCGGGTAGTCAGTTGATTTCAGGTGGTGGAAAAGAGCTTATGTTAGCAGCTAGCAGCTTCCACGGACCACGTTGACCACATATGAGAAACAAAATCGCATACTGTGGAGAACGTCTAATTCTTGTGCTTACCGTGGCGAGAAAAAAAAGTGGGGGATGTAAAGAGGTCAAAATGAGCTCATTAATTTTTCCTCCCACCCAACTATGATTGAAAATTAATTTGAAGATAACTTAAAGGGACTTCAGGCAAGATTAAGAAATGAAACTTGCGACTGCTGCGACTGGTGCTTCAGGTAACTGCAGTCATGAGCCAAGCCGTCACGGGAGTGTGCACAAACTGAAGCTCTAATGTTGTTTACTACGCTTTTTCTTCGTAGTTACACTTTTTTAGTGTCTTTCAGTTGATCTGGATCATTTGCTGACGGCAGAAGAATCCCTAACTATCGCTTACAGTGTTTGAATTTACCGAGACCGTCTTCTTCCTGTATCAAAACTGCGGATGTAGCGTCATTTGACGTTACATCCGCAGGGCAGCGCGGGAAATTCGGCCACCGAATTGCAGCGCTTCATGCAGCACACAGCCTGTTCAAGGCAACGGAGAGAGACGTGGGTGGAAACATTCTTTTTGGTATTTAGCACTTCATCACTCATTAGCATTACAAAAAATGGACATGCATGTTTGTTTTTTTTAAATTCCTTCCTCTAGTATCTTTAAGGAGGATTGTGTAGGTAAAATACCAGGTTATGACACCTTTAACAGAAAACGCGTCAGTAAGCTGTAACTGCAGAGTTGTGGATGGGCTCAGTCCCCTTAAATACACCACCAACATGTGTCTGAAAGTATCAGAGATGTTCATATACTTCATCTTTTTAATAATCCTGTAAATGTATTATACTTTTCATAAGTTTGCAAATCTAATTTTACAAAGTCTTAAAAGAATAACAGCTTTCCTACGCCTTGATCCCCTCGGCTCCACCACCTGAGATCTTTGGGGGACCCCAAGGTTGGAGAACATCATAATACTATTCTAAAGGATATTCATGTGTGACAACCTAGAAATTCTCCACATTTAGTTGTGTGTAGTCTCAGATGTGTTGAAGTCTATCTCATAAATCACAACATATTAGCCAAAATCTTCATGCTATTATTCAATAAACATCATGCTGTCATGCCTTTGTCTAAGATCTGATTGGCTCCTATGGCTGAAATTGTAATATCTCTTATCATCTCAGCTTAATACTATTTGTGATTTGCTAAATACAAACTGTGTCCATTAATGTTGAGTCTAAATGAGATCAACTGGAGGTCCATTAAAGGTCATTGATACTGAAAAATTGTTTGATATTAAAAAGAAATCAGAGCAAAAGATCTGATAAACATCAGTGTGCTATTGTCAGTATCGTTATGGTAATTATGATCTTGTCATTGGCTTTAGTGTGCGATTGCTTTCTAAATTGACAAAAACAAACGTGGCACTGTGGTCCTTCTGGATAAAAAGCCCCTAAATGAGCAGTGACATATTTGTAGGCAAAGCAGTTAGTGCTGCAACAGCCATTTTTCAACCTGATTAAGGTGTGAAATGTCTTTGCAGCTGGCTTTTCTTTCTATCTTGAGCAGTCAACCATTAATAATAGCATTGATTAAAGCTTAGTGAGCACGGCCTCTATTTGATTAGTATTCTCTTCACAATGGTCTTTGAAGTCTGGGTAGAGAATCCTGTTTAATGTTTGCTCACAGTTACAACAGATCACATAGAAAAAGCCACTAACATCAACCTGCTGGCAGCTGTTAAATCTCATTCATGTGGATCTTCATTGTTGTTATTTGACTTTTATGCAACACATTCTTGTTACTCCACAAGTGTGTTGCTGCAATATTAATCTTGGGCTCCATCACTGATACTAACGTGAGTGCTTTCAAGGTTTGTAGGGGAATTACGTGACAATGGCAAAACAAAAAAGAACAATCTTTCTGAGAGATTTGCTCAAGAATTTGCAAATGGTCAATTAAATCTGACACGTGGTTGGCTCATTGCATACAGAGATGAAATGTGTGATATTACCAGCCTCATTTAGGAAGGGAGGGCAGTTGCATTAGTGATAGACTAGAGTCAGTGGTTGAAAATTTCAGTCTGAACCAAAAGATGTTTGTTAATAAAGACCTTTTGTCTGATGGGTTCAATATCCACTTATTTAAAAACCTTATTGCTCCATTGTGTGGTTTGTAGTGATATGTAATAACCCAAAAAGCTAACTAATACACTCCATTTACACTATAACTAAGGTGGGAGTGGAAAGGCCTTGTTTTGAGCCAGAGCTTAGTGTTCTGTCTTTTGTGAGGTCAAAATATTTACAAGTTGTTCAAGGGACTCAAGTAAGATGGTGAAATTTATTTTGAAGTTAGTGGGATGGCTCAACAGTTTGTCTATCCTCATGTTTCTCCTCCCTTTTTCCCCAGTGTGTCTGTCTCCCCCTGCTGTGCATGTGTGCTGGTCTTAGATTGGATGTGGGCGTGGCTCCCTTTCTTCTGAGACAGGGTCCCTGGTCACAGCTGTTCTCAATCAAGCTCATCAGTCTGCAAAGAAAATAACTCTGGTCGCACCACCACTCAGCCATAGACTATCTGGTTCATCTTCAGTGGCCACATATCACAGAGGGTCATGTTTTTCCCCTGTTACCTGACCTCACTGATATGAAAACTTTACCTTGGAACCCTGCCAGCCACACCTGCGCCCACCTACTCTGCAAACCCTTTCTGAAGCCCATCACTGTAGCACCTGCCTGTGTGCCTGCTTCCACGATCTTCATTTCATCCTTTAAGTCAGGGATAGGCAACTCAAGATGGTTTTACAAGAGCTGCAATCCTGCAAGTTTTCAATGTAACCCTGGTCTACCACACCTGACTCAAATTAGATGATTCCAACAGCCAAACTTCTGCACAATCGCTCATTAAAGGAATAGTTCACCCACAGAATGATTTAACTTTATTTTCCACTTACCGTCATGGTGAGCAAGACTCTGGAGCACTTTTTTAATATCTCACATCAAGCCAGAGACCAGGACGACTTCTCGTTTCCAACCAACTTTCATATAATGGAGTTCGATTGAGCCCGAGCCAACAAGGTCCTTAGAAGTGCACAAAAACTTGTCAATATTCCTCCATACTGCTCGTCCAATGTAATCCAAGTGTCTTGAGTGGGTAGTGTCCATAATTTACTCGAAACTACGCCATTACATTGAACGAGCAGCATGGAGGAATATTGACCAGTTTTTGTGGACTTTTATGGACCTTTTTGGCTCGGGCTCAATCGAACTCCATTATATGAAAGTTGGGGGAAAACGAGAAGTCGTCCTGATCGCCGGCTGCATTTGAAATATTAAACAAGTGCTCCAGAGTCTTGCTCACCATGAAGGTAAGTGGAAAATAAAGTTAAATTATTCTGTGGGTGAACTATTCCTTTAATGTGAGTCAGATGTACTGGAGCAGGGTTACATTGAAAACCTGGATTGCAGCTCTCGTAGGTCCGACTTGAGAAACTCTGCTCTAAATTGTTTATAAATCTGTTTAAACCTTATCATCTACTTCCAGTCTGCTGTCTTGAGCCAGAACCCAAACTTTGTGACAGTTTGAACATGGGGAAACTTTGAACGTCAGTAATGCAGTCAAATAAAATAAAAATAAAAACAGGCTGTTATAGAGTACTGATCAGGTCCATGAAAGACCATTACAGAGTTTGCTTTGTGATCCAGCTCAGGGGAATGCTAGTTTCCACTTGACCAGTTCCCTTCTCAGTAAAACAATTTAGTGTTTCACAATATTTCTTTGAAAAAGAAAGAAAATCTGTGACCCTTTAACAAACTGAAATGTGTGTTTATTTCAAATTCCTTTAAACTTTGTTAAATAAAGTGACGGCACCCCTGCAGGGTGAGACAGAGCTTGAAATAAGCAGTTGTCTACTTGTTTGGGACCGCTAAACTAATTTCTGGGCAAGTATGAAGTCACATCTAGTTTTCTGATTGGGCCTATGAATAATGCAATATCATAAATTGTTTTTTCCCGGTGAAAGCATTGGGCTCGTTCAACTTCAGCTACATGCAATGCAGCCTGGAAGCGATTGAGGTCCAGGAATATCGCATGCCAGTTAGAAACTTAAGTTAAATGGTTAAAATATTCAGTTTTACTTATTTATTTCTATTTTTGGGCTTAACCAAACCAAAGAACAAAAAATCACATAGTGGTTTACATGATAAAGTCTGGTCTCCCCGGACAAGTGCCCAGGATTTATGGACCTTTTCCACTGCAGCTGCACAGGGCACCACAGTCCAGCACCACACGCTAAAGACGACCGGGACGGTTTTTGTTTCCACACAGGAGAAGTAGTAGTCTACTACCTGGAAGTGGCAGAGTTGTGGGCAGTTGAGACTGCCGTGACGTCACTGCCGTGCCACACGGTGGTCAGCAAAGTAAAAACAACAATGGAGGCATTGGATGATATTGAGGTGTTACTGCTGTTGTTGTTTTCTCTGTGGCTTGTAGTCCGAAAACACAGCCAGATATTTTTAGAAGAGGCGATGCGAAACACGTATGACGCTTACGACGACAATTTCCTTTGACCAATCAGTGGAGAGCCGTCAGGTATGTCATGTTTTGTGTAGGTTCAGCATGGTTAGAGCTAGCTCTTAAATGGAAGTTCTTAACGGCTCGTAACGGGTTTTCCCAGAAAAAAAGCAAATAAAGCGTGCTGTGTGGAAGGGCTACGAAAATATGCAGTGGAAAAGGCCCATTAGTGTCCCAATATCCCCACCAACCTCCCAACGGGGACTTCATCCTCATTCTGGAAGAAGATCAATATTGATCCATGATTGATCAATGGATCGATAACCATTGAAAAAATATTCCAGAGAGGACCCCCTGCATTTGACTGTGACATCTGGAGCTCCTGGAAAAAAGACTCGCAATGACTGAGCTGAAAACACAAGTGTTGGTTTTTAAAGGCTAAAACTCACAAGATTTGAAAGAGAATCAGTTGCATTCTAAGTACTGTACCGTATGTGTTAATGAAGGGATGACATCAATAGGCGTTCAAACAATATCATGTCACAAAAGTTAGACTGTTTTGATTTGAAAGTCATTGAGCTTTGAAAGATAAATATTTATGTCATATGTCAAGTCAATAAGAAATGCCATTTTCCTTTTTATAATTAATGGGTGCTTATTTGAGTTTGGGCCTTTTTGTGTCCCTGATCAATTTTAAGAAAAATTAGAATACAGAATACAAGAATACATGGCAGGACAAAGGAGAGTCCAGGTGGGATTTCATCCCCAGACTTCCAGGTCAGAGTCACGCATGCTAACCATTCAGCCAAAGGAGCACCTTCTTGACCATGTAGCCAGAGCGCATGATCACTCTGAGGCATAAGGCGCTTTCGGACTGTAGGAACCTTTTGGAGTTCCTATAACCTTTTCGGGAACCAGGCTGTTTTCGGACACGGAGTAAATCAGCTTTGCCAGAAAGGATGCCGACAACAAGGAGGAGGCGGGGGGAGAGTGACGTGATGAGTTGCCTCGGCGGAAATTCAGCAGTTTTCAGTGCTTTAACAGGAGGGCCAGGGACCAGTGGATTATTTTTATCAGTGAGGATGTGCAGTCGGTAAGTGTTGCTGCTTGTGTAACTTATTATCTTTTGTGTCAGAGACCAGTAAGCGGTGGTAGATGAGCGGAGAAGGTTCTAATGTAGCTACAGAAGCTAACAGTGTTTGGTTAACTTCACGTCAGACATCCGCTCCTTATATTCATCAGAGTCCAGCCCTTTTACTCCGCAGATCCTCTCCATCAACCGCACCGTTACGTTTTTATCACATTTTTCTCTGTTGGGACATAATTTCTTTCACTTGCTCTGTCCTGATAAAACTTTGTTTTGGCTTTGACGTTTGCTTTGTAAACGCACTTACAGACAGGTCTAACTCTCGTGCGTATTCTCGTGACACACAAAAGTTGGAGATAAAAAGAGGTTAAAATGAGCTCATTAAATTTTCCACCCACCCAAATAGAATTAAAGATTCATTTGAAGATAACTTAAGAAGGATTGTGGATGTAAAACAGCTAGGTTATGACACCTTTAAAGAAATATGTCTGTTCCTTAATACTATGGTCATTAGGTCCATGTTAAATATTATCAGATCATTAAAGTTTATTTGAATTCTGATTTTTTAACTGCCTGTATCAGTTTGTGCTGCCACTTAAGCACATGCTGGACAGAAGGAAGACAGACATTTTAAATACTGGAACAGCAAGTTCTTTCCTCATTTATACTGACAAGCTGCATGATATTTTTATTACGTGTCATTACCAAACAGCTTTTAGTTTATAAATCTTTAAACATTTCTGTGTAAAAACTTCAGATTCATATAAAAACATTGTACTGTACAGGACTATCTAGCTAAAATACTATTTATGCTAACTCTACCATTTTAGCACAGTAAGTTAAAAACTGTAAAATGTCATTACCACCACACGTCATTGCCATCATTCTTGTGGCGATGTTTCTGTGGGATATCAGACTAAAAAAAACATTTTGTAAATAAAATCTTAAATTAGTATATATCAACAAATTTAGATTTTGACTTGCAGAAGGATGACTAACCAGGTAAGGTGTGGAAATATATTGTGACATTCTTTTTTTTTTTTGTCACATTTTTATTTTTGAGAAAAAGAAAATTCAGAAGTTCCCAAAATCAAATAAACGCCCTAATAGGCATCCCTCATATTCTTTCGTGTTTGCTTTTCATCTGTTTTTGGCTTGTCATATTCTTTCTCCCTCATCCTCTACATCTCACACTGTCTGCAGGTTTTTTGGATCACCTGGAGATACAGCTCTGCTTTGTTTTTTTGACAAATGGGCATGGGCAGAATGAGTTCGTCTCTGTGAACCCTGGAGCCACATTCTGCCCTCAGGGAGGCCTGCCAGGCCACATTAGCATGAAGCCAGTTGGATTGGTCCACACTGCCTGTGACAGGCCTGGAACCCTCTTGCTCTTCATACATTAAATAGAATTATGCAGTCCTGCCTGCACAGACGGACCCGATCAATGGGGTGGACAGCACATGCTGACAGCTGCCAAGGAGATACTTTAGTACAGTGAGATTAATCCCTGCTGCAAAGCTGTGCTCCTCAAAGAATCCGCTGCCACTGAGCCCAGGCAGGCCAGTCAGAGTTGATTAGCTACCTGAGGTCTGGTGGGAGTGGAGCACCCACACTACCTCTGACTGGCAGGTGAGATGGGTGAAAGCACAGCTGAGAGGACTTTTAAACTATCCTTTTCAAAGTTATGTTTTTATGGCATTATTGACATGATGGGGGTAATGGGCAGTTGCTATCAGATCCAAGCCTCGTCAGTGTAAGGCAATGCTTATCTTTGCCCTTCTCCAAGGGCTTTTTTTTTGACAGCTGACAAATTAGAAGTGGAGCAGCCAGACCTCTTGTTACCCACAACAGCCCAAATGGAAAAGGTAGAGGGGGTGAAAGGTTGATTGCGTGAGATTTGAATTGCAGTTAAACTATCAAAACATTCATGATAAAGTCCTGGTTGATGGCCTCTCCAAATGTGGTGTGCATCCTTGCTGTTGTGCATCCATTATTGTGTAGAAGGTCCTCAAAGAGGCTCTTGTTCGTTTTAAAGTATGCAGTGAACCGTGTACTGTGAGTACTATACCAACCAAAGTTAAGTGTTATGCACCCAGTTGTAAGGGAAAACATCCATCCTCACCCCATTCAGAGGAAGAGCTGGATGTTTCATTCTCCCTTTTTTAAATTGAAAAAAGTGGCAGTCACTGTTGTTATGGTAACTGTTATTTAGAGCAAACTCTGCAAGAGATTATTTTCTACTTGGAAAGAGAGAGCGAGGGAAAAACAGAAATGCTGTTGGTGTTTTTCATAAATGTTGATTCTACTTCTGAGAGAGAGGGTTTCCCTTTTTAATCAATCTATGCTAGATAAACAACAGCACCGCCTGCCTTAGCAAAGTAATCTGTAAGAGAGCATCAGCTGCTCTGATTAAAAATATCTTGACTGACTGTCAATGCAAAGCCTGCTCATGTTTCCAGCTGCGCAGGATCCCAGCAGTCTGAGCATGCTCCATCAGGCTTAAACTTCAGCAAAATGATAAAGAAATCCAAAATTGTGTGCTTTAGGCAACTTGATTAGTCAAAGCTGTAGGTGACGTTTGGCTGACACTGTTTTGATCATGACTAATCTGACTAAACCTTACGTGACTGCACTTACTCCTATATGCTTGCTTGAGTGTCAAGAGAGAGATGGAATAAGTAATCCTGCAAGTCTCAGCCAATAACTGGTGTGACTGTTCATCTTTATCGGAGCAACATGCAGAATCACAGTGTCTCCCTGTGGTACGCCAACGGTTTGTGCAGTCAGTGCATTATGTTTATTCCTTGACTATGATTTATTTTCCATCCTGTGCAAGCTAGTTCATCTTTTAGGCTTTTCACAGTTGCAAAATGTGACAGCCTAGATTATTTCGCAAAAGCAAAGAAGTAAATCTTACAATATTTTAATTATTAATGATGATTACTTTTTTCTTGACCTTAAGCTTGATAGGAAAATGTAAGAGAATTGCTACACAATCTAATGCCTGCCGCACACGAGAGCTTTCTGCTGAGCTAAAATTCATTTGAGGCCGTTTGCTCAGCAGATAGCTCGCTGTGTGCGCCTGATTTTTGGGGAGTTTTCTGCTTCACGAGGCCTTGAGGTGAAAATCAAACACGTTTGATATTTTTGGCCTTGCGAGGCGAAAATCTCACCCTGTGCGCTCAACTTGAGCTGTCTGCTGAGGGCAGAAGTTGTAGGGACCAATCAAAACGTGTCTGCAGATCACATGATTTCAAGATGGCAGCCCTCTGTCATCACATTAGAAGACTTAATTGATATTTTGCAAAAAGATCCAAAAACTGAAGGCAAAAAAGTTTTGAGGATCTTTTTGTTAGAGGCTGAATTGTGTTATTGCATTTAATTTTCATCCATTGTGTCTTTTTATTAAATCGTATGCAATATACTGTACTTTAGTATAATCATAACAGTTGGTGGTGGTAATGCATGTAAGAGTCATGTAAGAAAAAAATGAATGAAATTTAGGTAATTTTCACACATATCTGGGTGGAGCCAGGTGCTGTCGCAGCAGTAAAAAGGTTACAATGTTTACATTTTTAACAAATATGGCTCTGTTTCACATATCCCTTTTAATCACCGCGCCCAGCAGTCGTGCTACAGACAAGAGTGTTGTGTATCCATGGCAACCAGATGGAAGTAGACGCATCCCCGCTGTAATGCATGGTTGTGTTGTAAACAAAACGCGTGAATGATGAAGTCTGTGTATGTAGATGCAGTCTACAGATGTAGTCTGGCCGTATTTCCACCAATTTATCCTCTAAAATGTTGTGGACTATGTCGCTGTGAGCTGCCATCTTGAAATCATTTGATCTGCGGACGTGTTTTGATTGGTCTCTAGAACTTCTGTCCTCAGCAGACAGCTTAAGTTGAGCGCACACGGTGAGTTTTTTGCCTCACGCGGCAAAATATATCAAATTTTATTTTCACCTTAATGTGTTGTGAGGCAAAAAAACTCACCAAAAATCAGTTGCACATTGCGAGCTATCGGCTGAGCAAACTGTCTCGAATGACTTTTAGATCAGACTTTTGCCATTTATGGACCCCGCCTTTGGGATGGCCTGCCTGTTCTTTCTTATTTTTTTTTTTTTTTCTCCTCATTGTACCCCCCCCCCCTCCTCCCCCCTCCCCCCGCCCCCCCCCCCCCCCCCCCCCCCCCCCCCCCCCCTCTCCCTCCCTCCCTAAATATCTTTTTTTTTTTTTTTTCCCCCCCCTTCTGTAAGAGAGTGCACTCGAGAGAAATATAAAAAAAAAAAAAATTTTATATTTATTTATATTTTTTATTATTTTTTTTTTTTTTTTTTTTTTTTTTTTATTTATTTTATTATAATAAAATTTTTTTAAATTTTCCATATCCTTAATCTTTTTTTTTTTTATTATTTATTTATTAAAAATATTATATATTATTCTTCTTTCTCCCCCCAAAAAAAAAAATTTTTTAAAAATAATTTTTTCTCTCCCCCTAAAAAACTACATTACATTTTATTATTATTTATTTTTTTTTTTTTTCTTTCTTCTCTGCTTCTAATCTTATCTTCGTGGGGAAGCCATTATAAAATAAACGATTCCTCTTGAGAGACTCTTTCCATTTATAAATTATTTTTTATATTAAACAATCTTCTAACACACATCACTAGCCTCTGAGGGCCTCAGGGCTGCAGAGACTGTCCATGTTTTTAAGAAAAGGCTCAAGACCAACCTTTTTGGTTTAGCTTATAATTAGGTTTTAATCCTTTTATAAGGTGGTCTTTTAAACCTTTTCGTGTATTTATTTACTTATTTATCTTTTTAACTAGTTTATGGTTTTTATCATTCTGTTTTGATCACTGACCTCTTTTAACCTAGTGTATGATTTAGATTAAATCTTTTATGTATACTGGTCTTATTTGTTGTTACCGTTTTTAGGTTGTCTGAAATTTATTTTATTTTATTTTTTAGGTATTTTTAATCCCTCCAGTGTTTTCCTCATGGGGTCCTCCATGTCGGGGCCTATGCCTGCTTTAGCTTTGGGGCCGTCGCCGTGGTCGTGTCCCTGTCTGGGTGGTCAGGGTCCAGCACTGCTGCCTAATAGCTGTGGTGTGGACCTGGTCTGCCCGGATCTGGGGGGCTGCCTGTGGCGGCGGCCTTTGTGGCAGTGAGGCGGGGTGGGCCCTGATGTGGATGGACCCCAGAATACCGTTCCTTCACTGGGTGCCAAGACATGTCTCGTCTTTGGAATAGTCTGTTCTTGGGTGGGGGGATTTAATCGGTGTGCATACGATAGAGAGTATGTTTGTGTTTGTGTATGCATGTCTTGTCTGTTGTTTGAGATAAACTTGGGGGGCTTTTGATGTAATGGGTTGTTTTTAATATGTGAAGCACTTTGTAAAGTTGTTATGCATGAAAAGTGCTATATAAATAAAATTTGATTGATTGATTGAGCAGAAAGCTCTTGTGTGCAGCAGGCATTATTGTGTTTTTAAATGTTTGTGGAGTTTCTTCTCTCCTTATTTGTTGACATCAGCAGCTTGGTGGTTTAATTGAGCCCAATATGCCATAATGTTCATAATACTTAACAACCTGCCACATTTTACAGAGATTACATGAACTGTGCATGATCACCCAACAACAGTCTGAGAATTATCATGTCCATCTTGTAATTTCTCAGGATATTTAACATGTTTCCTTAACTGTCTACTATACAAAGTATAGTGGATTTCTCAAGCACACAATATATATATTTTGACATTTCTCTCCATAGTAGTTTTAAGAGGTAATTCTTTAGCCTTGTGCGAAGGAGCGCTGCAGACTTTGCCAACTTTGGGACTCACAGGACCTCAGTTTTCTCTTGTAATGGACTGGATGTACACTCTTCTTCTGCTCTGAGCAACGGACCGCGATCCCCTTGGAATCCTAAATAATTTCCACCCAACTGGTGAAGTTAACTCTCCTGTCATCTCAGTTTCAGATCTTGGCTCTACCAGGTTGAGCAATGCTTTCTGCCCCGTGGTTGTACATGCACTTCAGTGATGACATCACACAGAAGACCATCTACATAAAACTTTGCGAAAGCAAAAAAATGAGGGTCCTTAAAAGAGGTCAAGCAAGCCAAACAAGACCTTGACTAACCTTAAAGAATGACAGAGTAACTTTTGTGAATGATAAAACACACACATACACGCACATAAACTCCATTTATTTATTGTAGCTTTATTCACAATAGTTTTAATAAACAGCTCACGATTTCCTAAGATCTACATTTTTTTGCTTACAGACAACATTAACCATCATTTTACGAGTTTGTGCACCTCCCCACCAAGGTAAATATGTCTGTCTTTTACCTGGATTATTGTTGTCTAACTACTTCTAAATGGCACTTTTTGTGCAAGACCATTAAGAGAGTCTGTGCAAAGTGTCAGTGACAAGCAGTTTTAATATTCAATACTATTGTTCACAATTGATAGTTATTTTGTGACGTCATGGTCTGTAGGGAACGGCCCCCTGGGGGGCAAAAAACACTCTGGCTCGCCACCTGCAGGCTGAGAACAAGCCTGAGAAACACACAGTTACGCTGCTGGAAAATACCAGACGGTTGTTTTACGATCGGGTGGACAAACCGCCAGGAGGGGGGAAGAGCGGGGGTTGTGTTTTTACCTGGTTTCTACCGCATTCCATCCTATGAAGACATCCTGAGAGGAGAAATGGATCAGTGGATCGGTTCTATCAAACACACCTCGGCCGGGTACAGTAAACCATGCAGCTCCTCCACCAGCCCCGAACCCACACGTTCTAGCAGCGAACACTTCAACAAGTCAGTAATGCCCACACCGACATTCATCCGTATATAATTAGCATAGTTTTAGCCATAAATAACACCTCAAGTAAACCTGTTTGCATGATTTGTTGTCATATCGAGGTGACCAACCGCCTGCCGTCTTTGTATGAGTTGACGTTAGCTGCTAGCTAAAACGGAGGGATGCAGTAACGCAAATAAACTCCTAAAGGAGGGACGTGGAGATCCTGTTACACTCATATTCAACTAAATAGTACAAAGACAAGATGTAACACTGATATTTAGAATGATATCATTTGTTTTTCCTGCATATCGGTCCCATATGCTTTTTATTTACGTCTTCAGAGCGCTCCATCCTTTCTAAAACTGATGTAATAAGTTAAAATGAGAGGAAATGATTCTATTTCTGTTATTTCTGTTTGAATAGTAGTTTTTAGTGAGAACTGTTGGTGCTCTTATATACCTTCGTTCTGGCAGCGGTGTACGGTGACGCTTCTCAACCAGACAGATGTAAATATCTCTGAATGCAGCTCAGCAGGGACGTGGTGATGTTTAACGGCTCGTATACAGCAGTCGCTTCTCTGTACGGGTCACAACTGTCCAACACTTCCATCTTATTCCTGCATCTTTCCTTCTTGGCGACTGACAGCTGATTTAACCAACGTTTCTGGAGTCTGTCTGCACAGTCTGTGGCGCCCTATCATCTTTTGCCCGCCAGGGCTCCCGGCAGGTCACGTGACTGAAAACTACAGTATAGTGTTATACTACTCAACACTATAATAGGAGATGTACAGTACACAATTACATCCTCGGTTGTAGAAACTATATTTTAAAATATCTACATTTCAAATGTCGACCATGGCTTTCTTTGTATCCACAGTGATCATGTCAGGTCTCTAAGCCATCATTATTTCCATGCAGTCATTCAAGTGACTTTTAGTCTTACTGTCCTCGATGACATTCTTGCTATCTGAAGTAAAAATTCTAAATTTAGCAAAAATGTTTGCAAGTAAAAGTCCCATTTATCATATTCATAATCTTTGTGCACTTGTAGATTTAATCTTTCATTTAAAAAAAAAAAAAGTTTTAAAATCATGCCAGATATCTAGAAATAATTTCACATATCCAGAATACTATATATGAGTCCAAGTAAAGATTGTTTATGGTTGTAAAATTGTATAGTTCTGTGCTAGATATGGAACATATACAGTCGTGGTAAAATTCTGAAACTGAAAATCCAACTTCATTACCTTGTAAAAGTCATTCAGTGTGCTCCAGGAAAACAAATTTACTTTGAACCTGAGCTTTTATGTGCGGCGGTGAGAAAAGTATGAGTCATTTACATTTGTGACATATTCATACATACAAGTGTATTTTAAATGTTACATTGCAACACTGAAGCAAACAGTCATATAAAATGCTGCTTTTGTTTCTTTCAAATATTTTCTTCTATACATGCATGTCTAAAACTGCTAATAATAAATTGCATTTAGAGGAGGTTTTAATCGAGATAACAATATGTTTTGTAGCAGTGATATTTTTTCTTTGCCCGTTTCCATCTGTCTGTGTGGCTCCTGAGTTTTGGAAGAGATTTCTTTGTTTCTTTTTTGTGTGTGTGAAGTTTAAGCAATGTTTCTGTTGTCCTTACGCTGACCATCTCTGTTGTGGCACCTACAAGTACAGCTGCAATATCACCTTTGGAATCATTTTTCTCCAAAGCTTTTATCTGCCTGCTGAGATCTGAAAGTGTCCACTTTAGACACTCGATCATCTCATCCCGTCTTTTACATTTAGAGACCAGTTAACAGGCAGGGTGGATGATGTTTTCCAGGAGCATTTTTTACAATACTGCTTAAAATCTCCTTCACACCCCAAATTGCAGACAACTAATTAGGCTCTGACACAAAAATAAAAAAATGTAGTGACCTGTGGAGCAGACAGGACTGAAAAAACCCGATCCAATTGTTTTAAACGGCCCGTGCATATTGAATGATTATATGTCCATCAAACTCAAAAGCTGTTTGTCAGCTTGCTCGCAACTTCCTGTGAATGATTGCTGTCGTTAGGTTATTTGTGCAGCTGTTTGCTCTTAAAATGCACCGAAAAAGAAAAAACAATAAAATTAACAACAAAAAAAAAAAAAAAAACAGATGTGGATTAAGTCATGGAGGTGTTGTAGTGTGGACTTTTTACAACCCCAGAAGGAGTTGGAGGTGAGCAAATGAACACTTTCAGAAACGTACTGTTTAACAGGAAACTAACAAGCTATCCACTCGGCTGTTATCTGTTGTCTTTGCTTGTAAACCATCGGTGCACACGTTCCCGTGCTCTGGAGGCGTGCTTTCGGGTGGCTGTATCTTTTGCAAATGTAGCTTGCTCAAACCATTTTTCCAGGATCCCCTACCCTGCCTTTAATGCTGGCATCAGATTTTGTTTTCTTGAACATTTTGAGTCTTTTTTCTAGAATTTAAGTTTACAGATAAAACTGGTGGGATTCTTTCTCCAATTGCTGTTCAACCTCTTAAAGCGTTACCCATAATGAGGTCCTTTCTGTGAGCTTAAGTTGTAATGGTCCTTGTCCTAGATTTTTGTTTGCATGACCTTTACACACAGGTCCACATTTCTTGGCTTCAGGTGAGTTGGGGGACTGACAGAAACCTGTAATCACACCTGTTGATTCCTTATTTTATTTTTTTTTACAGAAGAGTCTCATCTAATGTCCCACTTCTGGGACATTAGATGGTCTAAATGTCAGTGTTTCTCAAACTTGAGTAGTTTCTTAAAAAACAATCTCAACCTTTTAGCAAAAAGCTGCAAGTAATCCTGTTGCGAGGCAACATCAACACACAGCTAACCACTGTATGTAAATCAATACACAAATATTCAGAAAATACTGAACAGACAACTTTGCTGTTGTCTGTTGTATTTTTTTTTTTTTTAAGAATTTATCTGTGAAGTTACTCACTGCATCTAAATCAGATGTGCCTTTGAAAACAACAAACAAACTGTTTTGGCCAGCTGATCCCAGACCAGAGTGTTGCTAGAAAGATAAATAACATGGTTGTCGACTTTAGTCCTATATTTTTATTTTGTTCTGTTATTTGTATTTACAGTATGTGTGTTAACATTTGAAGAGTTCATTTGCAAAAACAGTTAACCACCGTTTAGAAAAAACAGAGTTAACTGCTTCTGCAAATAAACTCTTCATTTACTTTTTGAATATTTTCACCAAATCACACTCACACAAAGTAGAGGGTTTTAATTATCAGGGTTCCTACAGCTTAAGGGAAGTTAAATTTAAGACTTTTTAAGACTTTTTTAATGCCATTTGAAATTAAATTTAAGACCAACTTCACAATTAACACAGACTGGCGGGGCGGGGGGCACTACATCATTTACACAGGGTTAGAAACAATTTGACCCAAATGATTATATTAATATAAAAAAGTGACTTTTTGACCCAGTGAAAAACTTTCATTTGGAAAAACATTTCCCAAGTTGAAGACATGGAAAATACATAGAAGGAGGTACTTATCATGAATCCTCAGAAAAAAAACAGTACAGGAAGAGAGGTATTCATGTCAAATAACTATTCTGCTGCATTCATGAAGCATTTTGTTTCAATCTAGCATCATAAAACACATTATAATCATTAGTGTTTACTCTTTTTCATGTCTGTCTTGTCAGAACCGCGTGCAAACGAGTGAGCAATGTCAGAGTCTGGGAGCGTTGCACAGAATAAGTCTTCAGCTCCTTTTTAAGTGTTTTCACAGAATAAGTGAATAAGAATTAGGGATCGGCGATAATTTATCGTGTGCGATATATCGTCAAAGAAATTCCCCACAATAACAATTTGAATTTATCGTTTTTATCGTGAGATGACAATTTATCAGGTTGTGTTTGCAGTTGCACTACTTTGGTTTTTTTAATAAGCCAAGTTAGTTTTGCTGTTTGCATCGTTTGAATAAATGTGGAATTTGGTCTCTCATATTTCAGACTTGTTTGATTGGTGTCACTACAGTTTTGCAATACAGGTGCACTACTTGAACTTAATTGATAAAGTTTAGTGGCTTCTACTATTTTGTAGGGCTTTCAAGACAGAATTTAGTGACAGATTTATAATACAAAATATTTTGCTGATAGTTTTTATCGCCACTTATCGTTACCGTGATAAATAAGAGAAATTATCGCGATACATTTTTTAGTCCATATCGCCCATCCCTAATAAGAATGATGGTGTTCAGAGACAACAGTACCGCTGTTTTCACAGACATGAAAACGGGTCAGGGGTGAAAAAGGTGAGAAGGATACAGCCTGTCTAAGGGGGGTCCAGCGTCATGCTCCCTTGATTTTTTTTTTTTTTTTTTTTTTTTTTGAAGCATTTCATATTTAAAAGCCTAATTTTGGTGCACATTGAGGGATCTCACAATGTTGCCTACATCTAAGCCATGGAGGCTTCAGCTGTGCGCGTTTCCACAACATGCACAACGTTTTCCGCATATTACACAACTGGAAAGGAGTGCGAGTCTTTCTATCTCCACCTTCTTGGCAGAGCTTTAAAACTTTTATATGTGTGTCTGAGTTTCAGGTCGTTGATGTGTTTTCTGAGCGCGTTCTGTCCTGCGGCGCGACTGCAGCGCGTCTGCTGGCGCCGCAGACACGTGTCACATCACAGAGAAACAGAGCTGAGCGCGACACAGAGCAGCGATGACATGCAGTCATGTAAACCACATAAATAAGATTAGATTGTTTAGTCGATTAACGAAGAACTCAATCACTCACCCCCCAAAGTAGCTGCATCATGAACAACGTGCACCTGATTTTAGAGTCCCGGCTGCAACCGTCACTGTTTTGTTGGTTCTGCTATTGTGATTGCGCAATGTTACCACGGGTGTCATTTGGTAAATTATTTAAAATAAATAAATATTACTATTTCTTTCGAGATTTAAAACTACTTCCAATGATGAAAGCTTTCTAATCATGTGTTAAAATTTTTAAGACTTTTGAAATATGAATTTAAGACATTTTAATGCCAATTAAGGCCTTAATTTTAGATTTATGAATTCAATGCCTTTTAAGACTTTTTAAGGATCCGCGGGAACCCTGATTATGTTAAATGGAGATAGGAGGTTTGTACCCAACAGTGACAAAAAGCAGTAAACTCAGGTTTTTTTTTTCTAAATGGTGGTTAACTGTTATTGAAAATGAACTCTTCATTTAGTAATCAAAGTCAACTTTATTTTTGAAGCTTTTTAAAAGACCTTTTTAAGGCCCTAAATCTAAAGTTCAGCACTTCTGACATTTTTAGACTTTTTGAGAGCCTGCAAGAACCCTGTTAAACTTAAAGTTTAAAGCCATCTAGGCTTTTATTTAATTAAATTTAATTTAATTATCAACAATTCCACAGAAAAGCAGTCCTTTTGTTTTAGACAAATAAATCTGACTATCATTAGCTTAAAATGGAAAGCCCACTTGATTTTCTAAAGAAAAAAAGAAATAAAAAGAAACCCAGGGGAAGTAGCTATAAGGAAAAAGCAGAGGCCCAAGAATTGAACTCTGGGGAACCCCACATGACATTGGTGCTCAGTAGGATTCAAAATGATCAAGGCTGACATAAAATGTTCTCTCAGTTCAGTAGGAATGGAACCATGTAACGGTAGTGCTATGAATGCCTACATAATGCTCTCAATGGGATATCAATGTGTAGTGAGCCAGAAGCCTGCGACTAGTGATTGACTCCTTTCTGATATCTTTTAACTGTATATTATTTATTGAAATATTTCCCAAAAAAGACTTTTAAAACTCTATTAACATTAGATACTACACAGAAAAGACTTGATCAGGGCCACACTTCTTTAAAGCATGGGAATGTTTTTCTATAGACATATTATACTGGAAGTTGCCTGTTAAAAAAACCCTGCCATAGATGCCAATTGTCCTAGTTTTTATCTCTATATCTATTTATATATTGCTTTATCTTGGTTTGTATATGTCTCTCTATCATCTGTTTGGAGACTTTAACTTTAAATCTCTGTAAAGCTCTCACTCCATCTGTCTCTATACTGCATGTCTGTCGTAAACTACTCTGTAACTGCAGGCCAAATGCTTAGACACATTTTGTTTTTTGGGGCCTGCCACCCACCCCCCACCCCCCTCTTCGGAGGACAACTTTATTTCCTCTATTTCAACTTTATTACTTTATTAAATCTAATGGGAAAATGTGTCCTAACTTTTGACTAGTAGTGTTTATGTAAACAGCAATATATTTAAATTTTTTTCCTACATTTGTCACATGCTTTCTCTATTCCTAGTTATTCTATGTATGTCTATCTGTACATACCTGTCCGTGTGTGTCATTTTCTGTTTTTCTGTGTCTGTCTAGTTTAAGTTTTAATCAGGACCTAAATGTGATGGGGTGCAGCCCTGTCATTAATTGCCAATTTAATAAAATTACAATTAAAAAGGCCCAGGTTTTAAAACATCTATTAATAATGACCTGCAGCCCACATGATTAAGACACTTCCCTCAAGCGGGCAAGAAAAAACTCCCAAACTGTCCTTTTAACAGGAAGATCTGGAAGAAACCTCGGGAAGGATCACACAAGAGGGAGCCAGAGATGTTGATAAGTCTTTGACCTCAAGTCTGAGTCAAGTCTCAAGTCTTTGAGTGGCAAGTACGAGTCAAGTCTCTGCGTGGCAAGTCCAAGTCAAGTCTAAAGTCACCTCAAGTTGTACAGTAATGAGTAATCTGACATGCGATGCCTGTGGTCGGGTCTGCTTGAAGGACTCAATTATAATATCCAGGGAAATAAAAATGTGTACTCACCCTTTACCTCAGAGCTGCCTGTAACTGCACTGATCTTTAGCTTTACATGACAAATACTCTGTCCCTCTCCTCTGGAAGATGCCTTTGCTGTACCGAATTAAGAAAACCTGTAGATCAACATGGACATTTGTTCAGAGTTAACGTGTACAAAAATTCATGTTGTCCAAATGAGAATTTTTCAAAAGTAATCCTGCAGTTCCTAACATTTTATTTTGTCTCAAAATGTGGACAGGAGACCAATATCCTGCACCTTGCTGCAACTGTTATAAATGTCTTCTGCTGTAACACACATGACAGCTTGTAGTCAAATTCTGCTCAAGCCTCATAATGAGCTATTAATAATTTGACTCAGGTGTGTTGCAACAGGTTAACATGTCCAAACCTGCAGGACAGTGTCCACAGCTGGTGATCCTGCTAAAATCTTTTGAATGCTTAATCTAACTGTGTGAGCTGAGTGCAGAAAATATTATTGATTTTAAACTGAAAAATCCTCAACATATAAATTAATTTAGATTCATTACTCGTTTAGATCCAGTTTCAATAAATATTTCTGATACTCCTGAACCACAGAGCCATTAAACCTGCATTGTTTACAGCACGGTCTGATTCCAGTTTGGTCCCAGTTTCACGTTGTCATGGCAACGTCACAGTTAATGGAAACGATGTTCAGCAAACTTCTCATTCTTCTTCTGCATACATTCAGTAGAGCCAATCTGATAAAGTTAACGTGACTATAGTACAACGGTTGTAACGAGCTAACGCACGTACGGTGCTAAGCTCGTTGCTAATGCAGCTTTAACAGGCTAGCTGCTAACATTAAGCTTTCACAGAGTGACTAACCTGTCCAGGTGTGTTTAAGGTGGATGAAGGTGGATGTGGGGAATCCCGGACTTTTAGATCACAGACGTTGCAGCTTGATGTTCACGTATTTTTTATTATGTTTTTAATACCCAAAGTTACAGCGATGCGCTGATGTGCGGCATCACGCTGTTCACTGGCGCTCTCGTTGTTTTGATTGAGTGCACGTGTGGTCGCGTCTGTCTGTGTGACGTTACGTCAGTGTCCTCTGGGGGAATGACAGCAGTCACACAGCGACAGGAGATCAGACAGAGAGATCATGAGGGGGAAGAACATTCTTTTATTTTAATGTTATTGGTGTACTCGAGCTTACCTGAGGCATGTGGATGTATTGCCTGTCGAAAAATGCTACCCTGCCATAGATGCAAATTGTCCTACTTTGTATCTCTATGTCTATTTATATATCACTTCATCTTCTTTGTAGGTTTCTCTATCATCTCAGTGTTTTGGTCTTGGAGTCTTTAACTGGCACTTGAAGTCTCTCATTCCATCAGTCTCTATATGTCTTTACTGTACCAGGGAAGTTTTTAAGTGTTTGGACACATTTTTTTTTCCACATCTGTAATTTGCTTTCTGTCTTCGTAATAACTAAATATGTCTGTCCCGTCCTCTTTCTGAAAGTTCCTGATGTCCCTCTCCAATGGGTCCAACTTTGTCGTAGCCCAATTCTTTTCTCCTCCCCTTCCATCCGGGATCATGTGAACTAATAAACAAATGACATGTTAGGATTCCATCAATAACATTTCTGCTTGTACAAGCATCCCAAACAATTACCACCTACCTTTTCCCAAACTATGGACTTGCAAAAGTGTCCCATTTCCTCTTCCTCTGAGGTTTAATTGTAACTTCAGAGGGTGCAACATGAGATCGACCCTGCTGGGACACATAAGTGGGGCCTGTATGACTCTTTTTCCTCTCCACGGAGCCGATGTCTGGACTCCTGTACAGAGAACATTAGGGTAGTATTGTCTGAATTCAATAGAGCAACATGTCATGGAAAAACCAGTAAACTAATACCAACCTGTTTTCAGACGGTATTTCTGCAGGATCCTCAAACTTGGAACAGGCCATCAAACTTGGCCTTGTTGTCTTCTGTTTCAAGGAAGGGTCTTCTCAACTGAATGAGAATGAAATGTCAATACTGTAAGTCTGTCTTTATCTTTAATGTCGTAGTGAAATTTCTGACTTAAACGCGATGTCTTACCCTTAGGAGATCATCCAGACGTAAAGAACTGATTTGTCTTTTTTCCTCCTTCCCATATGAGTCGGCATCCTAAAGAGAAAACAGTTAAATCACGTAGTTAGTATCACATGATAATTCATGAAATAACAGAGAAAAGGTCACTCAGTTTAAAGACAATATCCGTACCTTCAGTACCCATCAAGGTTTTCGAAATCCTCCGTCTCTCTTTTGGATGAAAAACTCGTGTCTTGGTGCCTTTCCACAGAAGTCTCTGTGGTATCGCTCCTCGTGTCTGGATTATATGTTGAAGCTGTACATAAAGTCACAAAGTCAGTTATACTTGTCACACATAAAAGACAGATTGGATTTAAACACTGGAGGGAGAAGTAAACAGCTGGCATGTCTCTTTTAAACCAGAAATTCAACACTGCTGTCTGTTATGTGAATCTTTCGCTTTACTGTTATCTGTATGACATGTTAAGCTGTGTTTTGTTTCTTATGATTGTTAATTTAGAAGGTTGCTATCAGGGGTGTCCCCGACTAAGAATTTTCATAGTCGAACCTCAAATTAAATAGTCGAAAGTCAAATTAAATCAACCTGTAAAAGGTTATTTTAGGTTCTTTCTTTTACCAAAAGCTGAATATCTCAAATTTTTTTTTTGTGAGAAGTGCAGTTAGCAAGTTCACTGATTGCCAGTGACTATTTCTTTTAACTGTATTTGTCAAAACTACATTTAATATTATGATAATACATCTTTTTTCAAACAAATTTCTACAATACCTTAAGCATGTCTACATTATCTTTTAATGGCCAAAAAAGTCATTGATTACAGACTAGGGATGCACCGATCCAATCTTCAGATCGGAATCGGCTCCGATATAGAAAAGAAATCCTAGATTGGTAAAAATCGGTAGGGGTAAACATGAGCCAATCCACGGCCCGATATGTAGGTGCAGATCTATTCAGTGTATTTCTATGCTGCCCCTTTAACCCTTAAAAAACGGAACGGCCGCGGGCGGCCGCTAGAAGTTCCCTGTTAGCATAATCCTGCTTAAACTGCTCTAAAATAAAAACTATAACAGCTAGAACGATAATTTTGTATTTTTATTTGAAAGCTAAGAGTGGCGCCTTTCAAGCTGAGATGGCGTCGCGAGTCGATGACATCATCATTTTTCGCTACATGCAACGCAAATCGGCAATGTAAACACAGGGTGGCGCCAAGAAGTCATACTGTAGCAGAGTGGAGTGTTAAGTGGTCACTGCCAGAGAGACTGGCGATGGAAAAGAGAGACAAATGGTGCGGAAAATAAAGCGAGAATAGGTTGTTCTGTCATTTATATTGTGTTTTACATGGTTTTAGCTGGTTTTCAGTAGTTTTTTTTTTTAATAACAGTTGCTAATTTTAGCATATGAAGTGGCTTAGTTCTACTACAGATCTGCAGCAAGATTAGTGGTTTCTTGTTGTTTTTATGACATTAGTGGCTTAGGGTTTGTTTGTTTCTTTTTAAGATTTTTTTTATTTTGCATTTAGGCAAGTCTTAGCATAGTTTATATTTACACATCTGGAGTCTGCAGGAAATATTTGGCGGAGCAGGTAAGGGAACTGTGAACCGGCTCTCAAGATACCACAAGTTACAGCACACATACTGTTCAGTATTTTCACAAATCGAAAGTGCACCCTGTACATAAAATAACCTGATTCAAAAACTAAAGAATTAAAAAATATATTATTCAAAATAGGTTGAAGATACTCAACAATTATTCAATCATTTTCTGAATTTTTATAGTTTTTGTATGTTCATTTCGTAGGTTCATTTCTTGGATTTATGAAAAAATTACAGAATTTTGAATAATTTTTCAGCTTCTCAATTGTCCAGAACCTTTTTGTTTATATTAGCTATAGATATTCTAGGTAAAGCAGCTGGAAATACTCCCATCAAATGACGCCAAAGCAGAAATAAAATGCTTTTATAAGCTGCTTTATCTTGAAGCTGAAATCAAATCGCCTTTGTACTCTGCAACCAATAAGGACTGTATCTCAAAAACTAAAAGAGATAAATGGTTGCAATAACTTGTAAAGTGTTAAGAAGTATTTATTTTAATTTTGTACATTTAGAAATGTTTTGGATCACTATGTTTTGTTTTTTTTTAGTTAGTAAGATGTGATGAAAACAATTCCGATTTTTGTGTATTTTTAATATTCCTGGCATTTTTTCAAGAGCATTGCAAGTTATTACTGTCCATTGATGTTCATAACCTTGTAGCTTAAGTTGTACAGATTCTAAAAATATAAAACACTTGAGGATACCCCAAGAAATGACCCCACTATGCCCAAAAATAACAGGGCAGGCACAGACGGGTCATTTCTATTGCAGTTAATAAAGGGTTAAGTGACATCACGCGCTGCCAACGCAGCACATGGAGGCTGTTTGTTTACAAGGCCAGAGTCGCAGCTGCTAGCTGCTAGCATGCTGCCGTGTCTCCTTCTGTCACTGATCAAACAACAGTCCTGCGGTGGTTTGGTTTTCTCGTTTCACAGGTAAAAATCCTGTGGGTGCCGACAGGTCGTGGAGCAAGTAGAAAATACTGTTATATCTTTTTGGACATGACAAGTTTTATAACTGAGGATATCCACCAGCATCTGGTGCAGTGTGGGAGAGACTTTTTTTTTTTTTTTTTAATCCAATCCGCTGTTTAGAAATGACCTCCATGTTAAAACTCAGATGAAGCGTTTGTTTATTCAGCTGCTTTTGTCGGGGATCTTTCATTTTTATTTTCATTCTTGTCTGTGATTTTATTTCTTTCAAAAATATAAAATCCACATAATTTACATTAACACCACCATCTAAGATGCAAGTACTTTATAGAGAAATTGCATGGTTTTTAAATGGTCTTCACTGAATTTTCCAGACTATACAGTTAGTCGCTCTGGAGTATAAGTTGCATTAGTGAAAAAAAAATGTGTCATGAATAGAAAAAAAACCCACCTCTATACTCCAGTTGATATGACTTATATAATATGACTAATACCGTATAATATTATAATGATTAATATAATAAAAAATCATTATTATTATATTATGTTATGTTATATTATATTATATTATACTATATTACATGTGTGAGGGGCCCAAGTGGGTTTGTCCACGGTTTCCATGGTGGCCCCACCTGTGTTTGCACATGTGGGTTTTTACATATAACTTAAACTATGTACATGTAACCTAAACTATGAGATCCGCAAACTTGCCCAGTTGAAGCCCATGCCCAATCAAACACTTACAGGCTATATGGGCAAACACAGGTGGGGCCACCATGGAAACCATAGACAAACCCACTTGGGTTCCACATATGCAGCCAAAATGGAACCCTTACCCTGTGTTCACACAGGACGCAAATAAATTCATTCGCGCAAATAAATTACGTGTTAAGTCAATGTACAGACGCGCGTTTACTTGGCACAGCGAATGTAGCGCGAATGTAGTCGTCATAAAAAATGAATGAGACGTGATGTGAACGGACCGGCGCTCTGCAGCTCGCTGCTCCTTTCAATAGTAAAGAAGGAACGGGGCATTTCACAGATAAAATCACAAAGTGCTGCACACAAAAGCAGTGTAACAATACCACAAATTTAGGACTGAAAACCCGGTCAGACAAAACCTCATTAACCAAAAGCTGCTTGTCTCTGCAGCCGGTGTTTGATGGATGAAATGTCACAATGCCAACACTCTGCAGAGGGAACAGAGAACCTGTAGTTCCCGGAGGAAGATGCAGCTCTGTCCTCAGTAACAATAAATTGAGGTTGTTTGTTATAAAACGTAAGTATAACTCAATATGAGTCTGTGGTCATACTAGTGTAGGATTCAGTTTTGTCAGAAGATGACGCTCCAGTACCAGGAGTTCAGCCTCGGCTGATGTCAACAAACACTTGGAAAGCAGCAGGAAAGCGGTCAGTTACGAGTTGTGTTTAATCAGCTGGTTAAATGTTGAGAGGTGGAGGCGAGGGGATGGCAGAGACTGGTTAAACTGAGCTACAATAGCTAGCGACAGAAGCCACGTTGTATTGCTGGAAGTTGGAAGTTGTTGGAAGTTTAGCTGGAAGCGCTAACTAGCTGCAGTTAGCTCACAGAAGGCAGATGGACAGATGCTCCGCAGCTGAAATACAGCGCTTGTAGTTTGTATCCTGGAGGGACATGCAACACCGATCCTCCCCGACAGAAGCCCATCAAACTGGGCTCGGGAAATCCTCCTGGAAGCGACCGTCATCCAGACGTAACTCCTGGATCAGGTGATAAAATCCACCGAGCTCTGAGACCTCTGGAGAATCTGCTGGATCCAAACACGCCGGCGTCTTCGGTTCTCCGACTTCCAAAGGAAGTACAAAGCCACAGCTCTCTCAAAGAACTCAAAATAACCGGGTTCTGCCACATTCACCTGACTGAGGTGAATGATGAGTGACAAACCACCATCCCCCACTCCAGGAAGTTAAACTTGACGCATGAATGAAGCGTCTATTCGCACGTATCATACGCTTCATTCACGCATATTATTTGCTCCATTCACACGAAAAAAAACGCCAGAATCAAGCGAGTAAACATCCAGCATTCACACGTTGAAATCTAGGCGCGTACGCGAATGGAGGCGTCCGGTGTGAACACGGGGTTATGAATCCCACATGGACGTGCTGGAAGAGGGAACAGAGACTGATATCAAAGCAAGGAGATATTTGAGCCTCAATAACTAGTTACCTTATCTGCGAAGAAGTAAAGAATTTTTTCAAATGCGTCAAATAAGGTTCAGTGCAGTCTGTAGGTCATTAACACTACCGTTTGGACAATAAATAAGGCTTCATGCCGTTTGACAGAATGATGGTTTACAGATATTTTCTTTTCGCATCCTTTCGAGCAGGCTTGAAATGATTTGAAATGAAGCCTGCGCTTATCCTTTTTCCATTCTCATTCAGTTTTTCAGAATTCAGGTCGAACATCATGAGTTATTTCATCCAACCAAAGCTCAGATTTGTTTTTGGCAGCCTGGGTTTAAAAGGAGCCACATTTAATACTGTCTGGCGGGTGGAGGGAAGCCAAGAGCTGAGCCCATCTGTATCATGACACTCAGGAATGAAAGTTTTTATGAAAGTTGAGAACAGAACAGCAGCAGAAGGATTTATAATATGAACTTGCGACACAGAGAGCAGAATAAGGACAAGAAGGTAGAAAAATATAAAATAGAATAAGTTTAAAGCTGGAGAAATAGGAGAGATGAAAAAGTTGTTTGTACATACTCCTGTACACAGTCGTTCTTCCTCCTCCTCAGCCAGATGTCCTCAGGGAATTAAAAAAAAAAAAAAAAAAAGCAACAAGCCTGCAGTAAAAGTACAGAGAAGAAACTAGAACCAATAACATTCACCCAGGCTTCGTCACACAAAGGAAATCCAGTCTACTGGAGGTAAAGAAGTCTTTCAGAATACAACCTTTGTTAGATGACAACTTTCCTTCACTGCAATGGATTTCATGCAATGGACATTTTCAATCAGTTCCAGTACAATGGACCTGAAGATAAAAGGTGAGAAAGGCAACTTCAGGCTGAACATGATAAATAGGCATGAGGATGCACTTAGCCTTGGACTAACTAGCAGTTAACAGTTCTTTCATCATGTGAATGTGTTTGATGAAGCCACATTTTGCTGAGCTTGGGCTTAAACAGCAAGAGAAGAGTGAGAACAAGCCAAACATGGATCTATTTTATGATGAGGACAGCTGGAATGCTGTGCCACTGCAGGACTGACAACGCGCCAGCAAAGCCAGAAGCACATTGTGGAGGTCTGAGAGCTGTTCTGAGAAAACTGGAGTTTAAAGAGTGATGAAATGAATTAAAGCTAGGGTTGGCAATGTTGGAAAAACAGTTTGAGCGAGCGACAGTTTAAAAAAAACACAACACCTGAAACCACGCCTTCAGAGCGCAGGGGCGTGTGCACCAATGTTTCATGAGCAGGTTAACGGGAACAGCTGAGGATAGCTCATTAGCTTGACAGTAAACTTCTGAGAAATCACGTTCTTTAAAGCTTTAATCCACTCACCTCCAACTCATTCTGCGGGGTAAAAAGTCCACACTGCAAACGTCAACGCCTCCAAGACTTAATCCTTATCTGATGTTTTGTTTTTTTTGGCGCAGCAGCAGTTAGCAGTCCGTTAGCTATATTTGTTTACAGTGAGTGGCGCACAGGGGGGTCACGTGGGGGACGGAGAGAGGGGAGGGACAGAGACGAGACATAAAGGCATCGATTCGTTCTTTCTACAAGTTGCGAATTACCAATTCCTGCCTTTCGGTGCGAATGGCAGGGGTTGGTCAGAGTTTTCACAGACCTGCAGCTCTCACTGAGGTCTGACTTTTTCCCTTCCTTTTTATGAATACATGATGTGTTGATACTGTCAGGATGGAAGGACCATTTCACCCAGTAGAACAAAAAGTGTTTCTGAGCAGGATTACCAACTCTGGCTTTAAAGGGATATTGTGTAAGTTCTCCTGTGTTTTATTCACAAAAACTGATTATTTGGTTCAAAAGTGTTTTTTCATTAATCAGTAATCACTCCCATCAACAAACTGAAGTGCTCCTCTAAGTTCTAAATTTGCCGTTCGTATCATTCATTTACACATCGAGCGGGGCGGCTCGGTGGAGGCTGCCATGTCGTATCGCCATGTTTTTGCGTTCGGGAGAAGCGTGACGGTAGGAAAACACAGAAACTCACCGGACACACCGGAGTTTTCAGCTCAGTTCGAGGTAATGCCTTTGAAAAGTCACCGCGCTGCAGTGGGGGGAGAGACTAGCGTCTCACTGACGCTGGGTTCACGTGCAGTCGGGCAGACGGCCGTTGGTAACAAACCAGATGTCATTTTAATCAATGAAGCCGAGCGAAAGACGGTAAAACATGGGTCAGGGAAAACAATACGACATTGCCATGACAACCGAACAGATGTGGACTGATGTCACTGTAACTGACGGACCACGTCTTCACATAGAGGCCGGTGATAACTTTACATGCAGCGGATGTCGTCGGTCTGCCCGGTTTCACGCGAACGCAGCATGAAAAGTACGAGGAAGCTGCTCCCGATTACACAGTGTCCCTTTAATAAATGAATGAAAAATATCTCCTCAAGAAAATTGTAACTTGGATTACAATTATATATGTTCCGATACCATTTCCCCCCACCTGAAACGATTCCAATACTTGAGCTGTGGGTATCGGCCCATACCAAGTAGCGGTTCCACTATGTTATCAAAAAATATCATATTACACCTCCGTTACTGTGATATTATTATCATTGTGGTAAGGCCTGGCTCAGGTTAAACCTTTTGTTAAACATGAATGAATACAGCAAATTTAGCCATTTATTTGTATGCAGTCTTGCTGGTGGGAGAATCCAGTGTGAAATCCAGCCATACCCCCCGACATGATTACTAGTTGGCTCCATGTCTAACAGGTGTCAGGTGATCAGTTCTTCCTTGTTCTCTAAAACAGCAGACGGCAGCACAGGGCAACTGTTTTAAGAACGGTGAAAGAGAACTGTGTCAGAGACAACAGAGCTAATCTGTATATCAGGGTTCCAGACTAACTTTTTTCACCAGGAACACAGGGGTCCTTAACTTAAATTTTTAGGAGTGCAAGCAGGAACTTTTTAAGGGTGCACACCGAAACCGACTTGGAAAGCAAATATTTACATTTCCTCTCATTTTCACCGTATTACTGATAAATGCATGAGCAATAAATGCAGAAACTAATCGGCAGGGGACTTTTATTTTACCTGCTACCTGTCTGATTATATATCCTTTTGCTGAGAGCTTGACACTTTCTGAAAGTGTGCTCCACCAAAAATAGAGACGCTGCGATGAGACCCTTCTGACTCCTGTCATATGGTGGCCTGGGATACATAAACTATTGACTAAAACAGAGGCGGCGCCGCACAGGGAACCAGTACCTGTGTGCCCTTGCTGACCAGTAATTCTGTCAGCAACTGAATATATTAAATAGACTAAATATATAATAAAAAAATAGCAAATTTATTGGTCGCACATGCGCGAGTAGATGATAAATTTACTCACACTGTTGCAAAATTCCACCATTTGGTCGCAGTCTGGAGCCCTATGATATAGGGGATTATCACGCTTACCGGAAGTTCCCGGATTTTGGACACTTTCTCTTCCGGGCCATGTTAACGACAGCCGTTCCAGCTCTGTTATACTGTTTAAATCGGATAAACTCCAAACATACTTAAGTTTTCATTCTAGACAGAAATGATACTAAGGAAGAAGTGGATCAAAGCGATCGATTCGCCGCGGTGAAGGGCCGAACTTTATAATAAAACACACGTTTGTTTGTCACCGGTGGGGCACAACACCGGTACTTCACAGCATGCTAGCATTAGCCAGCTAGCGTTTACTGACGTGCTTAACATTGTGCGTCTTAAAACACACAAACATCTGAAAATCGGGTCTGTACCCCCCCCCCCCCGTTTCCAATGGAACAACTGGGGACTGCCAAGAAAGGAGACGCTTTCAGATGCTTGTGTGTTTTTGCCTAACGTGCCAAAGTTAGGTACGTCATCGAGCTGGCTAATGCTAACCTGCTAACACGACTGCGCAGTCTGCCGGCCACAAACAAACGTGTGTCGTTTTATTATAAAGTTCGGTCCTTCACCGCGGCGAATCGGTCGTTTTGATCCACTTCTTCCTTAGCATCACTTCAGTCTGGAATGAAAACTTGGCATTGGCGTTTATCCGATTAACAAAGTTTAACAGAGTAGTAGCTGGCGGACTACTGTTAGCAGCTTAGCATTAGCCAGCTTGATGACGTGCCTAACTTTGTGCGGCTGAAAACACACAAGCATCTGAAGGCGTCTCCTTTCTTGGCAGTCCCTAGTTGTTCCACTGGAAACGGGGGGGTACAGACCCGATTTTCAGATGTTTGTGTGTTTTAAGACGCACAATGTTAAGCACGTCAGTAAACGCTAGCTGGCTAATGCTAGCATGCTGTGAAGTGCCGGTGTCGTGCCCCACTGGCGACAAACAAACGTGTGTTTTATTATAAAGTTCGGCCCTTCACCGCGGCGAATCGATCACTTTGATCCACTTCTTCCTTAGTATCATTTCAGCCTAGAATGAAAACTTGAGTATGTTTGGAGTTTATCCGATTTAAACAGTATAACAGAGCAGGAACGGCTGTCGTTAACATGGCCCGGAAGAGGAAGTGTCCAAAATCCGGGAACTTCCGGTAAGCATGATAATCCCCTATTCTTATTTCAATAAAGTATGTGGTATCAGATTAGTGCCTGAACAGCACTCACTAGCTGCGTTTACATGAACCAAAAAATATACCGATTGCTTTTTATTTAAAAGCTCTTTCAGAATGAAAATGATCCATGTAAACACCTCTTTCCGAATGAAAAGTGCCGAACCGAATGAATTTTCTTTCGGTTTCATGGGGGTAGAATATTCCTTTCCCCAAACCGAACGGAGAATCATGTAAACGCTGAATCGGAAAGTTGTGAGGTTGCGCTCTGACAGCGCATGCTTCGACGAGACGTCAACGTGAAACAAGTGACGTTTCCTCACTTTGACAGATGGCTGTGAACAACGTAAATCCCTGGACAGCGACAGAAAGTTTGTTTTTAACTCAAACTCTGTCTCTACGCCTTTTTCTCTTGGTTGTTTCCAGTAGCGCACGAGTATCAGCTGCTGCTTGATTAATGTCCTGCAGAAACCACGACTGTGACGATCAGCTGTTTGTAGACCTCCGTCTTTAATAAATGACGTGATTTACATCATTCTGCGCATGTCAGACAGAATTATTCTGAATAAATATTGGCGCATGTACACGCCAGATCAGAATGAATTAGTTCCCATGGAAACAGCTGCCCTAAAATCCTCTATCAGAACGATTTCATTCTGAAAGGGAAAAAAAGTCTCCATGTAAACGTACCCACTGATACCAATACGAGCATTTTCGACAATACTGGGAGACATATCCAATACTGGTATTGAAATTGGAACAACTCTAATTATGATAATAACAACTAGTATCATATTACTTGTAATAAAAACTTAATTTTCTTGGGTATTATTACAGTCTTTCTCTGGAGACAGGAGGGCTAAATAGATACATGAACTGACCTGACATATCTTAAAGGAATAGTACACCCACGGAATGATATGCCTTCATTTTCTACTCACCCTCATGCTGAGCAAGACTCTGGGGGAAATTTTTAATACCTCAAATGCAGCCGGAGATCGGGGGAGGGGGGTTGTTATCCACCGACTTTCATATAATGGGGGTCACCAGTGCTCAAAACAAAAAGGTCTACAGTATAAAAGTCCACATAAACTTGGCAATATTCCTCCATACTGCTCGCCCAATGTAATCCAAGTGTCCTGAGTGGGTAGCGTCAATAATTTACTCAAAACGACATCATTTACTATATTTTTATAGTCTAAACAGTAGTACATGGTACTTCCCAGATACGCGTCCATGCCATTTCACGACACTATGGAAGCGGCAGCGTTCAGTGCCTACTCTGCCGATAATACAAGCGTAGGAGAAGAAATTAGCTCTTTACATTGTGCTAATAGCGCCCAAGTTCAAATCAATGATATGAAATGTTAGTAATGTTCATTAGAACCCTTCAGAACGGGACGGATCAACGACAAAATAGTCTCTCTGATGAAAATTACTAACATTCTTATCCCAGAATTTAAGGTTAAAACCAAATTTAGCAAATGCCACCAGCACACAAAGTATTTTATAGCCCTGAAAATGGGCAAAGAAAAAAAAAAAGACAAAGAGCAGCAGAGTATTACACAATACTTATGCTCAAATGGCATGCTGCAAAAATACACTCATCCTTAGCGCCCTTAGTAATGCATTGTTAAGTCTGCAAATGGCAAAACATTTTCGGGTGACAGACTAACTTAATGTCTATCAATTATATGAGCTGTGAGTGGCCAAACAGTGCGAGAAACCCAGAGAGACACACACACACACAATGCCTCACAAAGGCTAGGAGAACAGAGATTTTACCATTCCCTCGATAAACTTAAAATCAAGGTTTACCAGGAATAAAAATGACATCTTTAACGCAGGTTAAAACATGCAGCCTGAGGTTGCCAGAGGTGATTTGAGTGATGTCATGCAGCTAAAATAGCTCCTCATTAGCACTTCTGAAGCAGGTCATATGATTAATCATCACCAAAGATTTACAATCCAATTAGAGGGTGTCTGGGTGTGGAACAAATGACTCACCTTTGAGGGAAACACATCAGCGAAGGGACCCAAATGGGCTTCTTCGGGCAGTTCCATGCTCCAGGCTGATTGATGCTGAAGTGGATGGGCAATATCTTTGGGACAGAGAAGATTCGGCAAGTCAGTGAATTTCCAGTTTATTTTTTATATCAGCCATTTTGCTGAAGTGTTTTTCTATTACATTCTGCCGGGCACCAGCAAAGAAATAAAGGAAGAAAAAGGAATTTTAAAAATCTGGGCCTCGGTCTTCTCATTTGTGCGTCTTCCACACACATTTTCCAGCAAATGCATTTTTGTGGGAATGACTAATTTAGCAGTGAGCTCTTCCCCGCTCTCCAGCCTAGCCTGAAGTTTTAATCCCCACATTTGCATGGCTAAACATAGATCAGCCTCCTCACATCCGCACTGGATATCGACTCGAGGAATATAAATGCTTGTTTTGACTGCACATCGAAAATGTTGATTAAACATTCATAAGCTCACTCCTCTGTCTCTACGGCAGCCTCTCAGATGCTACCTGTGCATGATACAGCAAGGCAGTGTGTGTAGTTCCCAGCTAAAGTTAAACTGACATTTTTTTCTATTACAATCTTTGTTGGGGACAGGCTCCTCATTTTTCCACAGAGTGATTCAGTTCCCTGCAAATGGGCTTCTGCGCGAGTTTCTTTGCTGAGAGTAAGGAGGGAGCTCATAGATGCAGAACAGATTCAGTAACTGCCGACTCGCTGGCAGAGAGAATAGCTTTATCACACACTACTTGCACTGTTGAGCTGGACTCCTCTATCGCGCTGCTGCTTGCATGAAGTAAAATGCGGCGCTACATAAGAGTCGTGATGAACATGAGAATGAGACAAGGTGTTTGTCTATATTACGTAGAGTCAAAATACCCTCACCCATGTAGTCAAACACAAGTGAAGCTGTGTGTGTTTGACTGGAAATAACTGGCAGTAAATTGTTCCCAGCAGCTGTTTAGTCTGCCTGTTTGTCAGAGTATTTTTTTTTTTTTTTTTATCAGAAACTGAGGTTACTGGTATAGTGTAGCCAATGACACTTAATGGTTCAAATAAAAAGGATTGTAGAGCTTTATTATGTCAAAGATTAGCATCAAAATTAATTTGATTTCATTTAGAAATGCCAGAAACGCCTTCATGGCCAAAACTGTCCATGAACAAATGCTGCTATAAAATGATGATCCATAATTATTTTCTTTAACTTACTTTTTTATAAATCATTTGAACAACTCCAGACCTGCTCAAAACTACCAAACATTTAATCACTTTAGGAGGTTAAACCCGTCATTACAGTTTAATTACAATTTTTTATTTTTTTTTTGCCAAGAAGGGAGACCGCTTATACTGTAAAAGAGCATTTTCACAGATTTTGTGTATCAGACAAGGACATTGTCTCTTCACATAGCAGCCGCTGCACGTCACCTCTACTGGGTGAACGTCATGGCCTACCGAAGCGAGTTTTTTTTTTTCTAATGCTTTATTGGTGATAAAGGCCTAAGATCTGATTTCCAGATGCTTGTGTGTTTTCAGACGTCTCACCGGCTACAAACAAACGTGCTACCGTGTTTTATTATAAAGTTCGTAGACTTTTATAAACGGTCTCCTTTCTTGGCAGTCCCCAGTTGTTCCAGTGGAAACGGGAGGGTGCAGACCTGATTTTCTGATCCTCACAAAAAGTTAGGAATATTCTACTTTCGGTTATAATTTAAGGAAAATGTCAAATGTTCACACCTTATTGATATTATATCATGAATGTTGGACATTTAACTGGAACTATGATGTGGCAATTCCTCCAACTATCCCTAACTTTTTGTGAGTAGTGTATATATATATATATATATATATATATATATATATATATATATATACAGTATATATATTTCTATATATGTATATATATATATATAAACTATATAAACCTCAGCCAATATGAAAATTATAGTTTTGCTTCAAACGGCAAAAAGAAACTTCTGCCGCGTGCTGCTGCTCTCCCCCCTCCCTTCCTGAGAGCTTCTCATGCTGCTCCTTGCCTCCTCCTCCACCTCATAGAGAACAGTGCTCCTTTGCACCCCCCTTCCCCGCGTGCACACACACGCAGGCAGACAGGCAGAGGAGCGAAGCAGAGAAGCCGATGAAGACGTTTAGTTTACTCCTGGTAAGCTGTAACTTTGTTAAACTATATATAACTACACTTTAGTACCTCATGAACAAATGTCCGCATGGAAACACACTGTTTGGGCGCATTATGGAGAGCAGGTGAGTTTTATATGCGCTAGTTTTAGCGAGCATGTTAGCATTTTAACTGTGCAAGTTGCCTCTTTAAAATAAACAAAGATGCAACTGCTAACTCCTACCTCTACTGTTAGCTAATGTTAGACTGTTATACAGTATGTAAACACTGTAAGTTGCTTCTTTGTGGCACAAACAAGATAAACGCAACTGTTAACTTCCATCTCCACTGTTATCTAATATACGATTATTATATTGTGTCCCCCTACACTTAATGCCATGCAGGTTTTTCTGGGGCTCATAAACTCAGAAGTTAATATTCTTATTAAAGGCCTCCTTCCACTGAAAACCCGTTTAACTTGCTCCTTCTGAAATACGGAGGGTTTCCCCTTGTTTACTTACACATGCTGACTTGCTAGCGTTGCGTTCCCCCCAGTCGGCTGTGCTTTCTCATCAGAGAAACAATACGAAGAAAAGAGCGATTCGGGAACAGCCTCGCACTTCTACGTCACATTGCAAATAGCGTATCCCACGTGGGGTTTCTATCTGTCCATTGGAAGGCAGGTAACCCTCCACTACACACTAGAAGTAAAGACGGCACGACTGTAGCTTCGGAGTTGAGAAGCTAATTAGCTAACTGTTTGTTAGCATGGCGGAACAAACTTGTTTGTCGGCTCTATTTCCTGTCTGTAACGAAATAAGAGCGGAGGGCGGAGCTTCCTTCATACACTGATGGCAGGCAGCCAATCAGACGGAAATTCATGAGAAGGACCCGGAAAAGCTGCCGTTGGACCACAAGCCTCTCTTCTAGTATACAAATACAGCTGGATACAAAGATACCAGAAGGTTTTTTTTTAACAGAAACTATGCAGAATGCATTCAATAATAATGGAGAACACAGAAATATTAATGAAATGACCATGGAAGTACAACTTTAAATAATTAAAAGGCTCCAACTAATGTATTTAGTTGTAATTCTGTTTAGATGTTTTAAAAGCTGCAACATTGCTACTCAAATCTAGTTTGGTCCTTTGTGTTAAGTGGAAGATGGAACTTTTTTAAAGCTTGTAAAGATGACTTTATTCATAACTTTACTGTATTTCTAAGGTGTTTTAGTGAATGAGTGTTAAAAATGTACCAGCTACAAAACACCTCCCATTAGCCTGTGTGTTATCACTTTAAGCTGCATGCCGCCACTTGTTTTCATTTTAAAATGGCATCTATTGTATTGAAATCGAATTACTAAAATATACAATATACAGTACTAAATGTATTCATTCCCAGGCAGAGAGGAAGAGTACGGTGTGGAGCCACTTCACAAAAGATTTAACAGGTGTTGGATGCAGCATCTATGGTGTGAACGTTAGCCTGGGCTGCAGCACCAGTAAGGCAGAAAACACAACAAATATGTTTCAACACCTAAAACATCATCACAAATTCTGGAGTGTTCTGATTCTTAGTCTTAAATCATATTTCGGTCATTATAAGAATTTAAGTTGGACAACGCTGGACAGTACAGATCCAGCGTACATGTCCATGTTCATTTTTTAATATTCTGGTTGATATAAATCTGCTGATATCGGATATTTTTTTTAAGCTCCCAATACCAGTATCGGAATCGGCCTCAAAAATCCCATATTGGTCAGGCTGCGATATATATATATATATATATATATACAGTACACTGTATATATACTGTATATATATTCTTTTACAAGTCTAAAAAGAGGATTTTCAGAGAATATTCATGCCACTAGCTGCAACACACCTAGAATGACCAAGTTAGAAAAAAAAAGTGACAAAAATTGAGAAAAGTGTCCTAAGAAGGGCATGTGGGTTAAAAAGATGCAAGCATAAATCTAATGTAGCCAGAAAGAGGATTTACACTAAACATTACCAATTTGACAAAAATAGATGATCATTGTTATGGATTAAACAGGTTTTTCTTATTTTCTTCCAAATTAAATACTTTGTTTGCAAGACACAAGATACAATAGTGAGGACATGTGTCTAATCACCACAAAGACCCATCCCTTTAATTTCTTTAATATGGAAAATAATTAAATTTTTTGTTTTAAAATGAGGCAGCTATTTAAATATTTAAAGTGGCATTTAAAGGGTTAAAATAATTAAAAAAAATAATTTAAGGTATTGTATTTTCTACAAGATGCTATAGAAGTTTTTTTTGTAAAAAAACAGAAAAAAATAGTAATGTGTGCTGATTTTTAAAGCAGTTTTTGTGCAGGGACAACTCTTGTCAAGAAGGTGGAAAATTTGAGGAGGGCACAAGGGTTCAATTAAAGTCTTGGACTTTCCTGGTACCATCTGGAATTCTGGGATAGTATTCAGCAAAGCCTTTTCAGACTGATGTTTATTTATTTATCTCTACCAGAGGTAGAGATCACATTTCACCTGGCTATATTTATATGTTTGATCATTTATTTATTGAAGAAAAAATGATCCAGCTTCACATATCTGTGAATGGCAAACATTTGCCATGCTCTAGGGGCTGGAAATCAGGGTTATATCTGCACCACACTGGCCTGCTGTCAATGATACAACAATGAATTCTGAATCATATCTGCATATTTTAAAGTCACGGAATCTGAATCTCAACAGAAAAGACATCACGCTGCAGGAAAACAACAAGTCATTCTACCAGAGAATGGATGAAGAGGTCTGAGGTTAGAATAGTCCAAAGTTCTGATCACGAGGAAATCGTGATCAGAACGATTTCTGCCTCACATCCTAGAGTGAGGCAGTAACATTCATTATGGAGTGACTGCTACCTGTTTTATCAGAGTCTGATAAATATGTATACTTTTGATTAGTGTGGTGTCATCATGCGTGCCATGTCAAATTTCAAATTTATGCCAATTTATCCGCAACTGACCTGTCCAACAAATTCAGCCGAAGGGCAGAATGTTTAATGCAAAAAGAAGCCTCAATGTTTATCTGCAGACAACTTTCTCAGTTTTGGCGTTAATGTACTGTCTCTAAAATGAGAAAAAAAAAAGTTGCAGAAAATCGACATGCGCCAGAAAAAAACTGCTGTCAAGAAAAAACAAACAAAAACAGTTTCCCAATTCTGTTCCAGTTATTGATAATTTACTTTTGCCAGATTTTACTTACACTAACAACAAAAGAACAAAGACAATATATGTCAATAATAGATGGCTAAATATGTATCAAATTGTTTTTGTTCTTAAAGTCCAAAAATGAGAACGTCATAGTACGAAAGCAACAACACTCTCTGCTATCTCTGCTATCTGAACTATGGCGGAGCTGCAGCTTGCATACTGACTGCTTGATCATCTCTGCTAAACCCCCTGCTGTTCTTGTTGTCCCTCCTCAGTCAAGTTCATTGTGAGTCACCAAAATACCAAACAGCACAGGTGAGACAAAAAAGAAAGGCTTTATTCAGAGAGCATTTGACAGAAGTGCTACATTCTCCCCCTGCAAACAAGAAAGCCCACCCCCCACCCATCCCGGAAGGAATCACATATAGCACAAGCAGAGTCAAGTGTGTTTACACAAGTTTGGGAAGAGAGCACATCAGTCAAATGCAGCATCTTTAGTGAAGACGACTGAAGCTGTGTCTTATTTTGAGGTCTGCAAACTCTGAAGTGTGGATTTGTCGGCTGCATACGTTACAGCAGTGCGTCATGTACTGTTCCAGTTCATAAGTGTCTGAAGCAAGGTTATAATAGTTTTGGATTTTTAATTAGTTTCAGTTTTTATTTCGTTTTGACTTTTTGTTTTTCAATTCAGTTAGTTTTAGTTAGTTTTTTGAGCAGATTTGCTAGTTTTTATTAGTTTCTATTTTTGAAAAATGTTTAGTTTTAGTTTAGTTTTTATTAGTTTCAGTGTTAGTTTTAGTTTTGGGGGGTTTTCTTTTCAGTAAATTACAGGTGTTTGTCTGGTGTGACATTCAAAATCATCAGAAAGTCACTTGGAGTAAAACCAGTAGAGCAAAGTAAAAAGGTTAAATAGAAATAGATTTCAAATCAACTCAAAAGGCTTATGTATTATATTAATTTACAAAGACTAAAACTAAGGATGTTTCTGCAATAATTTTAGTTAGTTTTGTAAAGACATGATACAGTTTTAGTTAGTTATCGTAAATGTTTTTTCAATTTTAGTTTTAGTTTTTTCGTTAGTTTTAGTTAACTATAATAATCTTGGTCTAAAGGAGCCTCAGAATTCCCTCCCTGAACGTCCACACCATTTGGCCTGAAACAAAGGATGCTGGCGATGTATCCTTCGTGGCCTCGCCTGTCCCAGAATTCATTGCACACAATATGGGAGGGAATAAGCAACGGAGCTACAAGCGTAAGATTTGGAAATATTCGTGGATCGTGTCAAATAAAGTATTTACCATCTAGAAACAATAGATGGTCTCTGTGGAACATGTAAAAATATGCAGGCAAGCTCAAAAACAGAGTTTTTGCCTCAGAAAATGCATTTGACATTACTCAGGTGTTAACAACTGGGTAATGGGGTGCTCATGTTCAGGTGAAATGAAAAAGAATAAAATGCCCAGCTTTGTTTAGTTTTTGCAATGTATCTTAAAGAATAAGCGGAAAGACAGTCGTCACTAAATACTGTAGCTTTGGATTCTGCATTTGGTAGGCAACAGGACTGTAGCACTATGGGAAATTCTCGTCAGCTACGCTGTCCCATTTCAGCAGCCAGCATTTCAGAAGGCTGCTTCGCTGCTGCACAGACTATGTAGCACACTCCGTAGCCCATATGGGTCTGTCTCTATCTGCGCACTTGCACTACGTGGTACACTACTTTTGAGTGAAAGTGCAGTTTCAACTAATATTCAGTGCTCTGAAAATACCCGGATGCTGCCCTAATACCGGTCAAAAGTCCAGTGCAGAACAAAGCACGCTTCTTGCATTAAACGGACGCCATCTTGCTGACGTAGTGGAAGAGGCAGGACTTTCAAAATGTTTTCAGAGCTGAATTATGGCGGTGAACGAAGCGGTGGCGACCCCTGCTGCAGTGGAGGCCATATTGTACTGATTAAAGTAATGTTTATGAAATTATTTAGACATAATTACTAATGTATATTGTGGCATGCTACCAAGCTGTTCACTCCCTGATGACAGTTTTTTTTTTCCTGTTCTTCTTTTTTTTCTTCTTTCTTTATTTATTCTCTTTTTACTTGTACTGTCCGGCATTGTAGCGAGCAGAATGAGGATCTGGCTGCTTTATTGTGTTGGACAGATTTGCTTTGCTAATGGGAGCTTTATGAATACAGTATAAGGATCCCCTCGATATTCTGAGTTTATTCATTTCATTTCTTTAATTAAGTATTTGTTTATAACTGCATTTTATATTGTATTGCTGGGCTTAACAAGAGGGAAATGAAAGTTGAAAGAGGAACTGATAAGAATTGGAACAGAGAAAAAAGAGTGAAAAAAAAAGACTATCCAGTATGCAGCTGATGAATCTGCACTTTGAAGTGAGCAGACCCTGAAATATAAGACATGGCACGTAGTCTGCACACTCTGAAGTTCACAGACCTCCAAATGAGACATACCTTTAGTCTGAAACTCCAGTGATACGTACAGGTTACTACGCTCATTTTACTGAATGAAAACAAATGATTAAGACACTAGCGCACATAAACTCAAAACAAGGGGCACATATCTTCTGATGAAGTTCTTCCTCTGGTTGTTGAGATTAAAACACTGATAAATATTCTAAAAAGAGCATTTATAAACCATATAAACATGACTCAATTATAAAGATTTAAATCTGTCATAAAACAGCTTGTGTTCATTGTATTAGAGGCAGAAGTAGGTGGTCCTGCTGTCAGCTCTGATTGGTCGGCTCTGCTGGCCTGAGCATACAGCAAACTATTCTGCATTACTGTTAAAGGTGTCATAACCTGGTATTTTACATATGCAGTCCTTCTGAAATCATCTTTAAATTAATTTTTAATCATAGTTGGGTGGGAGGAAAATTTTATATACTCATTATAAACTTGTTTCATCCCCTCTTTTTTTCCCTTGTGAGGATAATCATGAGAATTAGATTTGTCTGTAAGCGCATATACAAGGCAAGCATCACAAACCAAAACAAACTTTACTCAGGATGGACCAAGCCAAAAACAAAAAATGTCCCAAGAGAGAAAAATGTGATATAAACATAACAGAACGGTTAATTAAGCAAATACGTGGAGTATAACGGCTGGACTCTAATGAACATAACAAATGGATGTCTGATGTGAAGTTACTCCAACAGCAAGTGATAGCTTGTGTAGCTATGTTAGCAGCTCATCACTGTTCGTCTACCATCGTTTCCTGGTCTCTTACACAGAATATAATAAAGCCCCTTTCATACTTGCACTGGGAAGCAGTAATAGTCATTCTTGCCAACTAAGCGACTGTATATTTGGCGACTTTTCAGGCCCTCTAGTGACTTATTTTCCAAAAAGCACCTAGCGACAAATCTAGCTACTTTTTCTGGTGTTCGTGGGGACAGATAAAGTTTATATCACTCTCTGCCTGTTTATCCGGTGCTGCCTGCTGTCAGCCCCTCCCCCTCCCCATTTCCCAGCACTCACTCACGGTTCACGCCGTCCTGGTGCAGCAGCAGCCCTTTCATGCTGCTGTGAGATGTTAACTTCTGCTCATCCAGATAACAAATTAATTGTGCAGGCGCAAGAAGATGCTTCCTTTTTTCGTGGTCTAAGCATGATAAAGTGCATTTTGGCTTTCCTATGGCATTATTCTAATTTATTTTTGCCGTAACGTCCATCACACATGTATGTTAGTAATCGTAAATTGTCCAGTATAGCCTAATGTAACTGTTGCTGCTTATTTCCCATGATGCCTTGGGGTGCACCTGGGTCTTCTTTGCACCATGACTCAAATGGGTATGTCACCTCTTCAGTACCCTTGTAAATACGTAGCACATCAAGCAATAGTTACTTTGGACGTCATCATATAGTACTGCGCACATCATTTAGCGACTTATGGCAACTTTTGGGCCAGCCAATAGCAACTTCTCTCCATGAAGAGTTGGCAACAATAGTGTAATAGTGTTGACTCTGTCCTTTATATCATTTGCATTCAGACATGCGTTCCAGTCTATTATCTCAGAGATGTAGCGGACGTGTACTGGATGGCCTCCATGTCATAAGAATGGAGCACGTTGTTTTGGCTGAACGCACAAGAAAATGTTCTGGACAGGGTTGAAGGGAGAGTGTGGCTGTGCTTATCCGCTACATTTCCTGATGTCTGAAAGCACTCTGGACGTAATAAGTCCACAAGGAAGTGACATGTTTGTAAAAACGAGTCCAGCTAAAGAACAGATGGACTTTACCGCTAATGTTCCGCAATGCAAGTCTGAAAGCGGTTCAACTTACACAAGCAGCCACACTTACCGACTACACCTTATCATTGAATAAATATAATCCACTGGTCACTGCTATTTTAGTCCACTGTTGCAGCACTTACAACACTGCTGCAGAGCTACATATATATATACATATATATATATATATGTTTATATATATATATATATATATATATATATATATATACATATACATATACATATACAAGTACAGGTACTACCCAAAATATTAGAAATTAGAAAAAGCGAAACAGGAAGAGACCAAACAATAAAGAAGAGCTTAAGGCTGTTATTGAAGCATGCTGGTCTTCCATAATACCTGAGATATGCCACAAGCTGGTTGCATCCATGCCACGCTGGGTTAAGGCAGTCATGGAAGCAAAAGGGGCCTCAACCAAGTACTAAGTACAGATGCAAGATTTTACTTTGGGAGGCCCGACTTTTTTGTATCTAAAGTCCTTGATTTCCTTGAAATTGATTTCACGCAATACTCTAATTTTTTGAGTTTTAGAATCTGAGGTTATATATATATATATATACATATGTAAATATACTGGGTGCTGTGTGGAAAGCGTCTGGTTAATGGACATTATTACAAATTATTCTGAACACAAAATGACTCCACCGCATTTAAAGTCAATCCATTGAGCTGTCAAAGCATTTCACTCCAAACCAAAAATGTCAGCGTGTTGGCACCAGATGAAAAGTCAGGCGCTCAACGAAGTCAATAAGATTTATCCCCTGGTGACAAGAGAAATATCTGCACCAATTTTCATGGCAATCCATCAACTAACTGTTAAGATATTTCATTCTGTTCAGACTCTCTAGAGTCACTGGACCATCACTTTAGCTTAATCTTCATCATTATTTCACCACCATTAGTCACTGAGCGAGATATATTGGGAAAACAGTTTGCTTCTCTGGCAGTAAAACCATATGATGACATCAAAGCTCCACCCTCGCCGGGATGAAATGCCCAGAGACTAAACGAAAACTGCTGGGGGATAGACAATATGGCTGCTTGAGAGTTTGAAGTATTCTTTCTTTTGCACTTAGAAGTCAGATTAGTGTGAATATGTCTGTGTAGTTTGAGATTCCTTTGTTACTCTGACATTCCCATAGTTCTTCCTGTTCACACAAACTGTCAAACATGTTCTTCACAGCAACTCATCTGAAGCGGGGAATCACCTCCTGTGGATATTGATTTTCCTCCTTTAGAATGTTAAATGTTTATTATGAGTTCAACAAAGATAGAAGAGGTGGAGTTTCCTGAAGCGATATTCGTTTTTTCTTACCAAGACTGCTTATCCCCCCACGCCTTCCAGTTCTTTATTCTCTTTTTTTGAGTGGGCAGAAACTGACTTCAGGACTGCCCAGATCCGCCTTTCCCCATCTATCAGTATCTCAGGGACACAGCCCACTTTCCCCGTTGCAACAATGTCTTTCCTTTCTTACGCATCGAACTTTTGATTGCCTTCTCTCAGTCCAGTGGCCGTGAATGGGCAGTCTGCAGGTCAAGGGTTCAACTAACAACACAGACAGCAGGGAGGAGAAGAAAACTGAACAAGCTACTGCTGGATCCATTGTCTGCCAAAGGTGACTTGTTTCCTTTCAGCTGAGAGAAGATGACTTCTTTCTGTCTCGCTGACTTCTATTTAAACCAAGCAGAAGAAGATCAAAGAAGCCAAAGCGACAGAAAGAGTGAAACTACCTTTAAAATTGGACTGTACCCAGTGAAATTCACACTTTACCTATTTTCTCTTTACTAAACAGGGTTAGATGGCAGATTTATTGTCTATCCAGCTGTTTCATCCCAACAGGTTGACAGAAATTAATACCAGAAGTTAATACATCACTAAACAGAATCTCCACAGCCAGTTAATTTTGGAAAAAGCAAGCATTTAACCCTGATTTCAACTTGAAAATTTAATTTAAAATTCAACGCTGGTTGTGGAGTTAATTATTTAAAGAGAGTGTAGGAGAAATCGTACATTGCTATGAGCTAAAAATCCTCCTGCCTGATTTGTTTGCTTATGATGAGAAACAGCTACTGGGAGATTATGAAATAGAAAAAAAACTAAGCACTTTGATGCCAGAAATGCTTAACAATGTGCATGTTAGTAAGTGTTTTAAGACTACAGGGGAAAATGCATACATGAGTGGAGTGAACAAGAATTCAGAGAGAAATAAACACTGTACATGTTCAAAAGAAATTCACCTATTAATTCCAAGAGTTAAAGGTTGAATATGGAACATTTTTATTAAAAGCTATATTTAAAAAAAAATAATACCTCCACAGGTCGTTTGGGGGTGTACAGAATGAAAGTACAACATTTCCCAGAAAAATTATATTTAGCCTAAAAGTAGTTATAAAATAAATTTTTACGGGTTCGATAATGGCATTTTCTTTACGTCTATAAGCCAATACATGCCGCCATTGGGGGTTGCCAAATACGATCTCTGTGTGGCAATTGTATGTTGGGCTCAGTTGGCTGGCACAGGGGAAAACCGTGGAGACGACGAGTGAAGCAGCTGCTTCAGAGCGCTGGAGATATTGGGTCTGTCCCAAACCAGCACTTGAGCACTTCAAACACTGTTTTTGAGTGTGTAGTGCACACATGGTGTCATTTAAGCGACAATTTCAGTGCACTGAAAGGACCAGGATGTTGCCCTAATCACACCCCAAAATGCAGTGCAGAATGAAGCACACTACTCGCACTAAATGGACGCCATCTTGTTGACTTGGAGGAAGAGGCGGGACTTTCAAACTGCCTTCAGAGCTGAATAATGGCAGTGAATGAAGCGGTGGTGACCCCTGCTGCATTGGAGATGGTATTGTACTTGATTTAAGTAATGTTTATGAAATGATTTAGACATAATTACTAATGATTATTGTAGCATGATACCAAGCTGTTCACTCCTGATGACAGTTATGATCTGGTCGTGTGGTTGAGGCCGTGGTTATACCGGCTCAGAAGAGTTAATTCACGTTAGCGGGCAATGCTAGTTTGTCACTTCCTCTAAGTGCAGTACTCTGTTTGGGTCAGCATTTAGCGACAATAGTGTGCACTACAGATGAAGTACACAGTGCACACTATGCCCTGAATTCCAGTGCACTCAGGCAAGTGCGCAGATTGAGACACAGCCATCGTTATCTGTTTCTGAGGAGGAGTGACCTGAGAAGAGCAAAACCTGGAGCAAATTTAGGTGAAGACTACACTAAATGGATCCACATAAACGTTTTCCACGGAGTCAAAACACGGAAATGGCGACTTTCCTCCTGGATCGGTAAGGTAGCTTGTTTGCTAACATGGCTAACGTTAGCTGTCAGTTATAAACTCCTCTGTGTTACTTGTTGGACACACATGATGTCGCTGTTCTGTCCGTATTCCATATTCAACCTTTTAAAGGTTGAATATGGAATCCGGACAGAACAGCGACATCACGTGTGTCTCGGTTGTAGTTGCAACTGCAGAATAACAACTCCAGCCGCTGGGATACCAGGCTCGCTACGGATACGCAGTGACCAACAGTCTGCAGCATGTCCAACAAGTAACCTGAGAAGTTTATAACTGACAGCTAACGTTAGCAAACAAGTTAGCTTACCGGAAAGTCGCCATTTCCGTATTATGACGCCGTGGAAACGTTTATGTGGGTCCATTTCGTGTAGTCTTCACCTAAATTTACTCCAGGTTTTGCTCTTCTCAGGTCACTCCTCCTCAGAAACAGATAACAATATCTCCAGGGCTCTGAAGCAGCTGCTTCACTCGCCGTCCCCACTGTTTCTCCCTGTACCAGCCAACTGTACCCATCAAACAATTGCCACACAGAGATCGTATTTGGCAACCCCCAATAGCGGCGTGTATTGGCTTATAGACGTAAATATAATGCCAATGTCGAAGCCGTAAAAAATTATTTTAGAATTATTTTTAGGCTAATTTAGCTTTTAATAAAAATGTTCCATATTTAACCTTGAATATACTAGATATTAAAGGGTCCTGTGTAACTTTCAACCCAAACATTGGCATAATGTATAATGTGTATAATAGGTAATAATAGATGATTTCCGGGGTCAGTATACAGAACTTGACTTCCGTGTTCCAAGGGGGGCTCCCATCCTCCAAAAAAAAAAAAAAAAAAAAGACTGCAACTTTGCAGAGCGGATCCATCTCTCATTGATTATATGACCTGCAGCGCTTTGCTTTATGATTTCGATGGCTTCGATATCAGCTGATCAAAGTGGTCTGCAAACACGATTCCAAAATACAGATGGAGACTGTTTAGTTTAGCAACAGTTGTGTGGCCTATGGGAGTTGCAGGTTTAGTGCCCCTAGTGGTCAAAATTTACACAGTATCCCTTTAAACCTTAACCCCCACCTTTTAAAGTAATCCTCCCCTATTTTGCATCAAATGGAAATGCAAAAACAGAGAAATGAAGGCAAATACTTTGTGAGACATCATTTAAAGCTTAACCTCCAGTTTGAAAATATAAATTAGAAAGTGTGACAAAACACAGCCGGGCGCCGGCGCCAGGGGAAACAGCCCGATGTAAAAACAACTTCATATGATGTCATCATATGTCATATGATGACTATAGAACACTTACTCATTATTTATTCATCCAAACTAAGCCAAAATGAAGAAGCAGAGTGTGTGAAACAAAGTAAGCCCTTAAAGGAGAAGTTAGGGTTTTTTTCAATCTGGACCTATTTTCTAGCAGGAAATACATTCATTTACTCACCCAGACAGTTTTGGTGCAACTTGAGTTCCCATGACATCTTGACATCAATTCAAGGAAGTGAACTCTGAACTCAGCACTACCTATTAGTGGATGAACTGGCTTAACAACCATGGCAACATATAACGGACATGGAATCAAGAGGGCAGTGATGAATGATGATGTTTGAAATGGACGCATGCGTTTACATGCATAAGGGAGCATAAATAATAATGGATTAGATTAATATTGCGCTTTTTTGGTTAGTCTAATGGCCTGTGCGCTTGCCTCCCACCTGGGAGGCTGATGTTCGAATCCGGCTTAGTATTTCCACCGAAGCCTTTTTATTTGTTTTAACTTGGGTGCAACTTGGGAGATGCACTCTTGTCAGCAGCAAAATAAATATATATTAGATATAACCGTCACATTTCTCAAATGCCCTGCATCTCCAATGAAAGAAAAAAAATGTATTTGCGAAAAAATGCAGGGCAATAAACAATATACTTTGAGGGGAAAGCGTATGGCAGCATAAAAAAACCACAGAAACCACAGCTTTCCACGTGACAGACGTGCACCTTAACCATTGAGCCAGAAACAGAGACAGTTGAAGAGTCAAATGATCAGGATAAAGCATCTCTCGTAAACGGAGGAGACCAGGACCTCCAACTATCACATATGGCTGGTGATATTATAAATGTATGGACAGATCAGCTTGTATATGTAGATTAATGACTGTGATGTGTAACTGTAACGTCAGAAGTAACAACTGCTGGGAAATTAAACTTCTATCCGTGGTGTGATAACGATCTCCGCATATTTAACCCTTCGTGGAGCATCTTAACTCATGAAATCCTTATTGAAAGAACTCGTCTGTAACCTACTGACTCTGATTTATTTTTAACATGTTTTATTCGAGACGGCAGCAGCCTAAACTCACCGCTGACTGAATGAATGAATGAGGAAATGAAACGGTGTGTGTGGCTAAAAGTGGGTGGAGACAGCGTGAAACTCAAGGTTTCTCCACACTAACCTGCTCCCGATTAGGTTAGTTTCAGAGAGTCTGTTACCATGGTAACTGACCGAAGGTTTAAGTTACCCCTCTTCGTGCAACAGGCTAGAGTTACTCCTCTTTCCCTGGGTTGAGTTACCTACCTTTGTGTTACGGAAACCTCAGAGTTTCCCGAATTTTCAGGGTTAAACAATTCAGGGGTTTCATTAAACCTGCTTCGTGCAACACACCCCTGGAGTTCTGTTTTCAGGGTTGCTATACACATCCAACAGGGAACTTATCATTTCACTTTTGGACCTTCAGAAAGCTTCTCGATATCTTCCTCCAGGTCTGGTGATCGGTCTGTTTTTGATCCAAGCTTTCATTCAGAAGTGTTGAGGTAGCCGTACCAGGCCGTCTCCTTGTTTTCTGACTCAAACTATTCTTTATTAAGAAATCATATTATATAACACAACTGCTTTATTGATCAATGTCTATCCAATAGAACAACGCCCCGACTTTTTTTTTTTTTTTACCAGTTATTTCTGATTGCTTTATTCTGATTTGAACAGTAACTCCACCTCACATCCTGTTTATTCATTTTATTTCTTTAATTAAACATTTGTCTTACACCGTTCCATTTCATACTGCTGGCACCTGACAAGTGAGAAATAAAGTTAACAGAGGTACTGAAAGAAATGCGTTTGAACAGATCAGAAAGGAGTAAGGAAGATGAATGACACACCTTGGATAATTGAAGCATGACCACTTACCAGTTCCACTGGAGCATCTGAGTAATGCATTTATGTAGATTATCAGGTGTCTGTTGAAAATAAAACAAGCAATCCCCTAGGAGACCTTCAGGTGGCTTAAATATCCTCAGATCATACAAACACACGCATAACTAAGCAGAGAAGATGGAAACCTGATTGCAATGGGAAGCAGTGTCACAGTGTCAACATGCATAATAAAGGGTGCTCCGTGGTGGTAAGTCATCCAGATGCATCCTCGTCTCTTCAATGAGAATCCCGTAATCTCAACCTATGCCCCCATTACCACCCATAGGCCATATCACACTACCCCCCCCCCCAAGGGGGACATGCACCCCAAGGGCGCAGAGGCGGCCCCAGCCGGAGCCCCCAGCGGACCAAGACCAGCAGCTGCCGACCCCACTGGGCGCCGGGGGCCCCCCGAGCAGAGGCAGAGCCGGGCCAGGAGCCCATTCAGCACCCATGAGCAGCCACCCCCCCAGTCCCGGGCGGCCCAACTAGAAACCCCAGGAGGACCGCACGCCCCCCAGACGACACCCCCACAGGGCAGGCCCTCGCCCCCACCCCAACATGCATCCTGCCCCTCCTGGGACACTATCCATCTCACCAGGCTGCCCCACACACCTTCTACCACCCCTACCCCGCACCACCCTCCTCTCTTTTAAACTATCCAATCTCATCCAATCTTGTTGCTTTTTCCTAAAATAATTCTTTAATATATGAGCACAATCTTACATCATTCACAAACACTAATATGTTCTCATCTAAAATTTCACCCAAAGCAACTCCTTTCATGGCAAACTCCAGCCCTCATAGTAAAACCCATATCAATCTTCCTCTGACACATTTCATCCTTAATTGTTTTTTTGTAATGTCAACATTTAAAATGTCCTCTGCTTCGCATTTAAAAGTCTTCTCAGAATATTTCACCCTCAAAAAACTTTTCCAGCATTCTGTATTTCTTCGTGAAAACCAACTAACTTTTATCTTTTTTAAAAATCGATGAGTTTGGCACTCCTTTCATCTCTAGTCTCCATCTTCATCTCACCAATAATCCGTCCCACAAAATAGTGTTTTCTAAGAGCATCAAAACCCCTCACAGTAAGATTCTCATTATCTTCTGAAGCTTCCATACTTGGTGTTTTTTTTTTCTAATTTCTTAACTTCATACAAGTCTTCATCTCTCTTGTTCTCTCTTCATGTGCATGCCTCTAGGTTCTTCTTAATCGCTCTAGTTTGGCCCAATACTGCAAATTCCACTGTTCTGTTTTGATCCGTTTTTATCATCTTCTTAAATGAGCTGTCTGCAGATTTTATTATTACTTTCTGCATCCTCCTTACCTTTCTGCTCTTTAAGGGGTAAAGGAATGAATATGTCAGCAGTAAAAAGACAACTGTTTCCCATGTTCGTCTGTTTGTTTTATTGGTTTTATTCAGCATGCTTCATGTGCCTTTATGAAATTAATTTGCTCCATCTGACATATTTCCTTCCAGATGCGAACTGCCTCCAGGCAGCAGACGAGAAGACAGACTGTGATTACAATCACAGAAAAGTGGGATATTTTAATATTTTGCAGACAGAGTCTCGCCGGCTTGACCTTTCAGCTGTTTTCATGGGACTTCCCTGTTTATGATCGATTCAGCTGCTGCCCTGCTGAGGTTTGAGCCCAGCGCTCAGAATCTTTTATTTCTTACACAGCTTGTTCTGCTGTCATCATGACACCATCATCATTACTGATAGACTGAACCCTCCTGTTTTAGTGTGTGAAGTATAAAATGTTTTCCCCTCTAAACCAAATACTAACAGGCTTCCGTACTTAAAGTTATACCGTGTAACTTTTGCACTAAACCTGTAACTTCCTACAGGCGCCACAACTGTCTCAAAATTAAACAGTCTCAGTCTGTGTTTTGGAAAAGTGTTGCAGACCACTTTGAAAAGCTGATTTTTAAGTCATCAGGCCATTAATCAAAGCGCTCCAGGTACATATCCAACAACGGCCCCTCCTAGTTACAATCCTGTTTTTAGATGGCAGCCCCCTCAGCAACACATCACAAGACATATTACACAAAACAGCAGAACTATATTAAAAAATTAAAATGACAAGATTTGCAACATTGCAAAAACCGTATCACTTTAAGTGCTTCACTTCCTATTTTTGGTTTTTCTATTCTGTTAAAGTTGACACCTCTAGCGTGAAGGGCGGTACAGGGAGTGACACCCACCACCACCGTGCCTTATTTCTCAAGGTAGTTGAAACTAAAGCTCCAGAATCACTTGCACTTTTGTCATGATTAGGGCTGTCACAAACGATTATTTTGATAATCGATAAGTCACCAATTATTTAGTCGATTAGTCGGCTGACCGGGTAATGTGAAAATTGCAGCATATTTACAGTACCATTTAAAAGTTTGGACACTTTCTCATTAAATCTAATGAAAATGCGCCCAAACCTTTGAGTGGTCATGTGCGTGTTCATAAATGTCAATAAACTATTCAAGAAAAGCTGACCAGACAGACAAGGCAGTGGGAGGTACAGTGGCAAATTTTGAGAGGAAAAAGAGCTTATAAACAATAAACAATTAGTCAGTTATGAAATTAGTCACAGACTATTTTGATAGTCGACAATTAGTCGACTAGTCGACTAATCGATGCTTCCCTAGTCATGATGTCACAGCACTTCCTGTTACAGTACAGTATTACATATTATCCTGCTTTGTTGACGTATTAAAATGTGCCATTACAAAAAACATTCTTTACAGCTAAAGTAACATGCAAATAAAGTAACTTTTGGATAAATCTATTCTTTCATTTGAAACGACTTCAGTCATTTAAGTTGACTTCCTATTAAAATCAATCAAAGTGATTTAGATTCTTTATATAAAAGAAACTAAATGATGCGTTCACATGAAATAAACATTTTTAGGGTTAAATTAAAGGCGTTATAGAAGATGTTTCTTTCAACAATTTTTGCAATATTCAATAAAATTTGGTTCACTACCCCACCTTAAGGCCTGTTGTCAATTCAATGGGTAAGGGGTGAGACTGATCAATGAGAGTGATTGACTGGTGAGAGTAAAGGCCTTTACACACCTACTCCGAATATTTCATCCGAAAGATTCGCACGGCAATAGCTTTAATCAAATTAATGTCAAGTCAACGGCAGCGTTCACATCAGGGATAAAATTCCGTCTTGCCATTTTGCGACGTTTATTTTTTCGAACCGATGTCGATTTTCTTAAAGCAGAACTCAGTAACTTCAGCTCGGGGCTCCCCCTAGTGGCGTCCTTTCACTGTCGTAAAGTTCAACCCCCCGTGCACCACCACAGCACACAGACGGCTTCTCTACCTGTCTTTCTTCTATTTTGATCCCTGCATATATTTCTAAGCTTTTTCTAGCTTGTTGATGCTACTTTGCTGCGTTGGTAGCAGCACCACGTCTCCCTCTGCTCACAGCAAAGTCCTGTATTTTCTGAAACGGGACGTTTTACCCGCGATTTGCGGGTAAATATGCCGTGGATTATATTTTTCTCTGGTGTTGGCGAGTAGCAGGTAAGAATACGAACTTTTATTTACTTTTTGCGGACGTGACAAGTGATTATTGAGCCTGAAGCAGTGATGCTTCACCCGGCGCCCAGGCAGCGCAGCTACGTGAATCACTCTGGTCCAACAAAGAGTTGGTTCTGAGAGCCAGGAGCCGTGTTTAGGTGGTGTGAGGCTAAAGAAATGTTTTCTTCGAATTAGCGCTGGTAGTCTGGTTCAAATCAGCGCTGGAAGCAGCTCGGTAGATAGGGGACCTGAGTACCGTACAGCGGTTTCTGTTGTCGCAAGTTCTGCTCGGGTCGGCGCAGGCAAAGTGTCATAGAGCTGCTCGCAGGCCAGAGGCCCCGGCGGGAGGGGGGGAAACATTGAATCGCTCCGTAAACACTTTGTTTAGCCCCACGGGGATTCCGAAAAGCATTTATTGAGGTAAAAAAGTTACTGAGTTTCCCCTTTAATATTCGCATCCAACAGATACACAATCCACCAATCAGAGAAGGCGCTCTGACCGTCACAGAGCTGGTCGCAAGCAAAAAGAGAAAGGAAAAAGACAGAAGTGTTGCTTGGTCGCTGCTACTGTATCATTATGGTTCAGGTGTTTCATCTTTGTGTCGCAGCATCTTTTTTGTCAAACGAGGGGAAAATCACCACTGAAGTATGTGTTTCCCTACATTTTGTAGCCATTCAAGGTCATTAGCTACAGGTGTTATATTTAAAATCCACATTTGGCATCTCCACGGTGAGATCAGCTGTTTTTCAGCATCTATAAGTTTACCTGCAGCCGCCTCTCCCTCCGTCACTGCTGCATGTGTTCATGTTCCTCCGGAATAAACAGATGCCAGTTTGTTCTTGCATCTTTGTAATTTTGCGTCAGAGCAGGTGTGTATAGACAAATGCGTCGATATTTCTCCTCCGAATTACTCACAATTTCGTGCTGTTTATTCACATTAGTCCTGGTGTGAAAAGGCCTTAAGACTGCGTGCCGGAAGCTGTGAGCACTCGTCTGACGTTTACAGTAGGTTGCAAGCAGTCAGTAACATTCAGACAATGACATTCCGTTTACTTGTGTTCATGACATGATGGGAGAATCTGTACCTGCTGTCTGCTAAACACCGGAGTGGCTTGCGGATGTTTTTCTGCATGTTATCAGTAGGGCTGGGACGATTCATCGACGTAACCGATTACGTCGACGCAAAAAATACGTCGACGCAAAATATGCGTACCGATGCGTCGTCAGACCAAAACAAAGATGGCGGCGCCATGCGACTTCAGACTAAAACAAAGATGGCAGCAAGATCTCCGCGAGTGGCTCTTCCAAGTTTCCAAAGTGTAAGGCAGTGAAGGCCCACACTCGTTTATCGAAGGTATAACTATATATTAGGGATGGCGAATCCGAAGCCTAATGTACGTGAGACATGAGACAACTTCCGTGAGATGGACGCCATGTCTTCAGACACGTCAGGCCTGTTTGAGACGGTCAGCATGAAGCACGAGCTCCATCTGCTGGCCGTGCGTGTGAACTACAGCTGATGCCGGGTCACGTTGTCAACCTCATATTAGTGTTTCATCTGTTGGTAATAGTATTGTTATCACTTCTGGGATAAATAAGAATTTTTAATTTCATTTCCAAGTGATTTGCACCCGTATTAAGCATAAACAGAATAAAGATGAAGATGCACTTTTTCTGGAAGCTAGACCCATGTTTAATATAATGTTCAACTCTGAATGTTTACTTATCTTCATTATCTTTTGTTGGAAAATAATATCTGTCTTAGCTTAAATCCTCCAAGTTTACATGATCATATTATTTCAATAATGACTTTTTTTAATTATTATTTTCATGTAAATGAAAGAATTAAAAGCCCGTTGTTCAGTCCGCTGTGTTTTCAACATAAATTTTACATTCTGTTGGTTCATGAAAAACTACATGACAGGCTGCTGGCTCCCACTGCCTTTTTATTCATGCTCTTTTTTACATTTTAGATATCTTTATCAGCACATATAAATTGCTGTCTGTCAATTTATGAGGAGATAATCGATAATCGAATCGAATCGAGTCGAATCAAACTAAAAAGTGAATCGTTAGATTAATCGATGCATCGAAAAAATAATCGATAGATTAATCGTTTAAAAAATAATCGTTTAACACAGCCCTAGTTATCAGGAGCTGTGAATCTAGCAGATTGGTCTTGCGCATGTGCATTATTAAAAAATTTGCTAACAGTCTCTGCTTTCTGAAATCCCGAAATATCTTCTATACGCCTTTAAATTAAATTGCTTATTCAATAAACACAGATTTCAGGTGTGACAGATTCCCTTTAAAGTTGTACTTCCATGGTCATTTCATAAATATTTCTGTGTTCTCCATTATTATTGAATGCATTCTGCATCGTTTCTTTTAAAAAAACCTTCTGGTATCTTTGTATCCAGCTGTATTTGTATACTAGAAGAGAGGCTTGTGGTCCAACGGCAGCTTTTCCGGGTCCTTCTCATGAATTTCCATCTGATTTGCTGGCTCCCATCAGTGTATGAAGGAAGCTCCGCCCTCCGCTCTTATTTCGCTACAGACAGGAAATAAGCCACAAACAAGTTTGTCCGCCATGCTAACAAACAGTTAGCTATTTACTTCCAACTCCGAAGCTACAGTCGTCCGTCTTTACTTCTAGTGTGAGAGGTTACCTCCTTCCAATCATATAAACCCCACGTGAACGCATTTCAATGTTACGAGTGCGAGGCTTTCCCATTCCTCTTCTCTTCGATTTTTCTGTATGAGGAAGCACAGCCGACTGGGGAACGCAACGCTAGCAAGCAGCATGTGTAAGAACAAGGGGAAACCCTCCGTATTTCAGAGGAGCGAACGGTCAGTGGAAAGGCCTTTAAGTTTGAGGCTTTTAGGCCGTTACATTTTTCAGTACACATGAAACCATGATCCACCTGCTGAATGTGATTTCTAATACAGTTTTTTTCAACTGCTTACACACATTTTCAAAGCTCTTTGCTGTTTCTCAAAACTTTATGCACAAATCCAGTTATTGCTCACACAAAATGCAAAAAGCCCCGGATCTACTACAAAATGAAACACGGAATTCAAAATACTGTAAACGCATCTCAAAAGCAAGTATTTGTCTCACCTCACAAACACATTTCCCATTTTATCACATACTGGTGTATATTATTTACTCACTGTTGCTCTAAATCTAAAGCTCTTGTTTTTATTGATTTGCTCTGTATCTATGATTGCCATATGAGAGCGAAAATAGCATGCAAATAGAAGTCGACACAAGCAATAAAGGAACCAAAAATATTTTATTTCCTGAATGAATCTGTTGCTGCTGTGGATGCAGCATTGTAAAGTACTGCAATAGAAAAATCAAACGAAAGTACACTCATCACACATGAAACAGGCTAAAGCAAAGTTTTCTCTGCATTGTTGTTATCTATTGTTCAAGACAGATAGACTTATTTATAGGCCTATCTATGTCAAGGAGTGATTGGTTGGTATTCAGTAAAGCAGTCATTGTTTACACCTGTGAGGACAGAGTCTAAGGCACTGATGAATCAGTGTGGCATTTTAAATGGTTGTGTTTAAAATCAGAAATGAAGTTATCTCCTTGTAGATTTTAGTGTGTTAGGTAGAACATTGTGTCTAATTATTTGCAAAAAGTGAATTACTACATTGAAAACTGTGTCAAGGCTGAGAATTCGTTTACAGTTTTGCTGATTTGAGTTGAAGTTGAAGAAGAAGTTTAGAAATAGTGTGATATATGAAGGTTTTGTGTGTAAGCAATTGAAAAAAAAAACTAATAATAATAAAAATACTGCAAACTGGCTTTCATATTTAAATAATTAGTTTTGTTAGGAGATGGAGGTTATGCCTAACCTGATTTACATCATCTGGGTGCGTTCAACAAGTACACGCGGGGGCGTTCCCTTTCCTCACGCACTCCATCTGAGTAAGGCGACAGTTGTAGGTGATTTCGTCTGGATAGGAGCCAATCACTAATCGCGGGTGGGACTTTTGAAGGATGGGCGGCGTTTTGGCCGGATGTGATGTAGAAGCACAGGCGACAGCAGTGTAGTCAGTCAGTTATTTCAGACAACAACAATCATGGCGGCTTGCCGTAGGAATCAGAGCGACGAAATTGATTTGGCTATCCTTCAAATATGCGCTGGCTGTTGCATATGTTGCCTTTTATCCGGAGGTTTTCTTTGCACATTCGACAAAAGTCGTTCACAGACTGTACACCGCTCGTACTAGCTGTCGCCGCCGCCGCCATGTTGTTTGACTGAAGCTTTTTGAGCTTGATAACATGTTTTGATAACTCGATCCTCTATGCATGGTGGCTCTGGTGTCGCTCTGAGTTGCGTCACGGGTTGCGTCATTCGGTTCAACGTGAGTGGCTGAAGTAGCGTGTAGTCAAGATGACGGACAGATCTTCTATCCAATCACATGCAAGAGTTTAGAAAAAAACTAATTTAAATCACATCGCAACCCCTCCCATATGGTATTCAAATACCAGTTTTGTCAGGAGATGGAGGTTATGCCCTGGCCTCCTGATTAATACCTTTATAGACCAACCTTCAGACCCACCAGGAGGTTTTTCTTTGCAATCGAATGCACACACTTGTTCCGTCGGTGCTCTGCATCCTAAACAGATGCTGGATATGTTTGGACTCAGCAGGGGGGCAATTTGCAATACAAACTGTGGAAGGTTCAGAGCATGAAAAGAGATAAAAATTTTTACTGTACCATAGTGAGCCACTTTCCTCTTGAGCCCCTGCACTTTGAGGCTGTGATGCGCTTATGGGACCAGACTCACTCACTGTCAAAGTTTGGGAGTGATTAATTACCCATCTGTACATTAAGCTGGGTTTATATAAATTTGACGCTCACTGTGTGACTATTTATAACCACAGGTATCATTTTGAAAATAAGGACAAACAAGCCTCTGTACACATCTTAATTGTTATTATTTACTTTCATTCATTATATCTGTTGTTTTTCCTCATTTCTGTATCGTTCCTGTCTCTGCACACAGCCCATAAGATACTTAACCTTTCATGGGCATATTTGGGCATTCACTTATGCAAAGTAGAGCCAGCTGCTATGTCCTGTTAACTCATGGATAGATTCACCAATCTAAGAAGTAAGATACACACGACAAACACATTCACAGATATGATGGGGGTTTTTCATGTGAATCTCCTTAAGGCCAATTCCAGAACAAACCAAAGCAGATTTGCAAGAAGATATTGGTGAATGAGTATGAAAAAGCATAGGCAATTTTAACTCATTTTTGGGGGTGCTGAAGCACCCCTAAATTTCATCCCAGCACCCCCTAAAATAAAAATCATTCATACCCTTAAATTAAAGAAGGAAAAAAATCAGCTGCTAGTGAAATAAGATGAAATAGACAAAAGTAACAAGATGAAAATTCTATGACAATCATGACACTGAGTTTGAATTGTGGTTTGAAAGAAACATTAAAATCAAACACATGAAAAATAAAACAAGTAAACAAGCATGATGGGGCTCCGGAGCTAAATGTTGTTGAGCAACACTTTGAGTCAATCACTGCAGTCAGGTGTTTTTTCTAATGTTCAAAAATATTTCTACACCTGGTGACAGGTATGTTGGTCCACTGTTCATAGGAAAGGTGCTCTAATGTGTCTGGGACAGTTTTTATTATTATTATTATTATTATTATTTCCAACCACAATTTAAAAAGTAATATGTTATTGCACTAAATTATAATTTTGTAAATTTTTATTTGTTATTAGTTTCTTCTTTTTATTTGAATTACCGGTGTCTATTTAGTCTTTTCTTAAATTGGAGGATATCAATAATTTTTTAGGACAGTTGTGTGTGTATATACATATATATATATATATATATATATATATATATATATATATATATAAAACCATGTGCTTTTTTTTACAAACTTGACAAGTGTTAAAAAAAACATACTGTACTTTGTTGAAATCAAATATTTTCACAACAAAAATACAGCAACCCCTCCAAAATGATTTCATCTACCTACCTTACGTATTTCAAATATCAGTAGTAATAGCCTAACTTTTATTTTTATTATAAATATTCTAAAAGTGATTTCAGAGGATCAATGGGGTTGTGATGGATCTGGTTCACCACTTAGACACAACACCTGCATGCCCAAAAATAAACTTTTCTCATCCAGATAAAGCTGAATTGGAATTTTTAAATAGCAGCAGAAATAAATTTGTTTCTGGACAATAAAAACTTAAATCAAAGGCTTGAAAATTATTAGAAACTTTGTAAATAAGGAAGAAAAAGTGGGTTTTGGTGGATCGGGTTCACCATTGAAACAAGGCACCAATGTGCTGGAAATCAGCTCCTATCACAGCTTCTCTCTTGATAATTAGTCACAGACTTTGCAAAATAGTGTTTTACTTGATTTTACAAATGTGGGGATGAAATTGTGGTTAACTTGCAACAATGAAAATTTATCTTGCCTGGCTGGGCAGCTCTCTGGGTGATCAGCACCGCTAAACCTCTCATCCTAGATTCGCCTCTGTGAAACAGTCTGGTTTTGACCTACGGATCCTCACTGACTGGATTTGATTGGATTTACAGAATAAGAACCAGAAGAATTTGTCAAAGGAATTTGATGAAATCCATGACAATTGTATGAATTATTGCTACTTATTAAACAGCACTTGTAAAGATGAATAGTTAAGAGGATTGCACAAAGAATGACACTGTGGCCTTCACATCAGAACGGCACATCTGAATGTTGAAGTGTGGAACACTGGAAGATCAGCCCTGCTCGAAGTTTTCCGCTTTCAAAGTCATCTCCGCCCGTTTCATCACTGGCAGCTGGTGAGAACATTAATTGCCAATCAGTTGATCCAAGTAGTTTGCAGGTGTTATGATCATCTCATCCACTTAATGTCACCCACTGCCTCTCCCTCCTCACACTGATCGAATGTTGTTTAATTACCAGCCAACTGTAGAGACTCAATGAACTATTAAATAACTTAATGATTTGGCACTTTCCACCCAATAGCTGGAATCCAATGAAGCGGCTCTCTGCCATCATATACAAATGACTACTGGTGCAGGTGTGTGGGCCTTGTGCACTTGCGTTCACATCAAACTCATTGTAATTCCCGTGCTTTAAGCAGCAGAGACCATGTAAGCACCCTAGAGTTTATATACACTACATAGGAAATTCTTATCCTTGATTTGTCCTTTAAAGGGGTTTAAAGGCATGTATTCATACAGTTTAGCTCCCCTGACGTTGGAAAACTAAGTCTTTTAAATTCACCTGCATTGTACTTTAACCCTCCTCCAGAGGTACTGTGTAAGAAAACTTACAGTAACTGGAGCATTGCCAGCTTTATGGGAGCAGGTGGCATTGAACCTGCGGCGTGAACACTCGGAGTGGACTTTGTAGCCATTTTATTCCATTGCTACCTGCTATTTCTAAAAGCTTAAGTGGGAAACTAAAAGTTGTGGATTATTAAAGGCAACTAAAAGGCAGCAGTAAGTTGATGCCGCTTGAGAGATGTCAACCTAATCTACACGGTGGCCAAAGGCAGCTTTCATCTTGCTAAAGATTCTTTTAGTGCTCATCAGCCTGGAGCCGGGAGAGCTCACATGAACGGTATACAGCTCAGCAGCTATCCTGCCTGTCTGCATCACCGCTAACAGTCACTCAAGGCAACTCATGAACATCTCAGCATACATAATTTATACATCTCTCTGATCTCACCAACGACTGAGGGGAATGCACAACGTGCAAACTTATTGAAGGACTTTACAAGTTAAATACAAATTGTACAATGAACAATGCAACATGTCAGCTGACCACTTTCCAAACTTAGTTTGCTAAAATATAAAGCTTCCTTTTGGCTAAACTTACATTAATATTGCATGAAAATGCCTTGGAGAGTTGGGACTGTTTTAAAAACCTTCTCTGCTACAAGGACAAATGTTCTCTGATTGTATTTACACTATTTCCAGTGACTGCAAATTACCGGCTTATTAAGTTTATTTACTTTTATGCACTACAAAATGGTTTTCACTGATGATAGACCAATACATTGGTTCTTAATTATTATTTTTTGTTTGTTTGTTTGATTTTTTACCTCAGAAGACATCAGGCTCTTCAAGAATCCCCTTCATGACAGACATTGAAACACAGAAGAGGCCTCTACTGTTCTAAGAGTTAGCCCTCAGAAAGTCCTTATTACACAGAGGGATGTGACACATTTTTGGTTGTTTAGATATATTTGAGTTTGTTTTTGATATTTCACATAGAAAAGAAAAGTTTATGGGATCTATGCCTCTTTCTTTTCTATTTTTTCCCTTCCCACCTATATGGGTATTGCAATTTTACTTTAACCTGCTTTATCAATATACAGTATTTGTCCCCAAAATCCACAAATGATCAAATCCTAAAGTTTTTTCTAAAAGATGCCATGACAACAAATTTAACTTTCCTGGGGTTTGGGGGTATAACATGATCTGTGCACTGATGAGGCCATGTCAATGTCCAGAGTATCAGAGTCCCTGTTCATGGGCGGTCAGCTTTGTGTCTTTATTCAAAAACAGTTGAATCAGACAGTAGCTTGTCATTCAGAGTCAGTTTTCTAGGTAATTCATATTCTCTAACACCATCTAAATGAACAGCCTCCCCCTTACCCTCTCCTTCCCCCTCCTCTCCCCCTGCAGCTGATACACCAGTTGAGTCGTGCTAGCATGTCTGACTTCATTCTGGATCATGGGTGAGTGGAAGTCTGGTTTTCAAACAAATGGATTAAGAAGAAAAAAAAAACTTCTCGGCAACAATAAAGGAGGCAACCACAATGTTGCCTTCAGCTGTCAGTTTATTTATTTCCTAACTGTTGTCTTATCTGATAAATGTAGCTCACTGTCTAAAGCGCCCATGATGCTAACAGATAGCCTTTAGCAACAAACACTGGGAGCTGGCCTGTTGACCTAGTTTTTTCTTTTTTTTTTTAATGAGGATGTAGCTAAATAAGGTATCAGCCTATCAAAAATTAAAGCCTGGGATACACTGTGTGATTTTTTTCAATCGTTGCTCGCAGCCCCAACTCAAATTGTGCGAATCAGTCGCAGAGTTCAAAAGTTCTTAACTTTCGATGTTTGTCCTCATACTGTACGAACTGATGCTCGGATGCGATCTGACTACTCACACTGTACGTCCTCAAAGACACGTTGGGGTCTTGAACAATCCTGACATGCAACGCAATAAATACAGCTAGTAGTAGAAGAAGAAGAAAACGGAGAAGAAGAAGACAATAAGAACAACAGGAACAGTATGCTATTACCAAAAAAACGCGCTACCTTGGCGATTTGCGCTCTTCTTTGTGAAGATTTCCCCAAAAATAAAAGGCGACGATGTCGTGTGAGGACGAGGAATTGAATGACCAGACGTGGACTGTACAGTCTGTCGGTTTTACGAGATCTCCATCCAAATGACAAGCCGGGTCACCAAGCTACCTGGGGTTTACTTCCATTTTTGTTTTACACATGCGAAATGTTAAAATCTCAGAGGAAAGAGTTCTCAGTCTGGTCGTGGCGCCGCTTCAACATGAGATTCACTCACGAGCCACGACCAAAATATCAAACAGGTTTGATTTTCTTGTGACTCACGATTTCTGATCGGGAGCTCGTCATGAGGTGCCAATCGCCTCTCGTGACCCCCTAGTATACTGCACGACGCACCACACGATTTGGCCAAGAGTCGGCCAGATCGCCAAACTTGTCGCATGACTGGAAAATCGGCTTAAAAACGGGCAAAAATCGCAGTGTATGCCGGGCTTAAGTCAGCTTGGTCTAGGAACAAATCACATCATTACCGCACCCAAACCTTTAAGTGAGGAGGGAAATCTTGCATGCCAAAACCAACCCCTCCCGAAAAAAGTTACGTTATTTCTCTCTGGAGAATTGACATATGCAGCAATGTCAGCTACATGAATAGTTTATACTGCTATGTCATCACTCCTTTGAAATACTATTTATTACAATAAAACAAACTAAAACTACTTTTTGCTGTTTAGTAAAATGCCCAGAAATTACTAATATATTGAAGAAACAACACCCGTTCATCCTATTGCTCTATCATGCACAGATAAACATATTATTTGAAATTCAAACCATAAAGTTTCCAGTTCATATGATCAGTTAACACCAAATATAAACTGGGAAAGAGGTTAAAATCTGCACTTTCCAGTGAAGCTGACAGCAGCGCTGCAGAGGGCTCGTTTTAATCAGGGCCCTGCTAAAAAGTCACATGATCTAATCACAGTCTCTGCCCTCTTACATTGCACAATATTGGTAAAAATATCTGATTACCTAAAAATCAATAGACTTCAGTCTCAGATCTGACTCTATCCATCATTCTTGATTCTTTTTATGACAAGTGAAGAGAAGCCTTTTTATTGCAGTTTCACAATTCACAGATTTCACAGATTGTAATAGCAGAAACATCCTTGGATCTGTGACTACATCAATATGATCGGATCACAATGCAAGTTTATTCACCCTAAAAAAAAATAAGTCACATGAAGTAGGGCTGGGTCATAGCATGTCTTCACGGTAATACCGTGTAACTTAGGGATTATAAAAAATAAACATCATATATAATATCGTAAACACATTTCACCCAACCTTTTTTGATACTGTCAAACACGCATGCAGCCAGTCTGGTAGCGAACGGGGAGGAGTAAAGTCAAAGCAGCGCATTGACTTAAAGCTTGTTCCATCCTCCAAGAGAAGCGAGAACTTTCTTCGTGTTCTCAAGGCCGCTAGAACAAGTAAAAGGTTCGTTTTGGTCATTTCATCCTCCACGTGAAGCTTCTTCCACAGCGGGATGGTTATTAATGTGGAGGTATGACTGTGAAAAACTTTGTTCGTCACAGGCGGGCGGAGTTACGCACGTGGCGGTGTCCGTGTATCTAAATGCCACATGCTGTATATATTTTGTACTTATTCACCCCTTCGATCAGCTGTTTATCAAAGCTACCCGTTTAACTTCGCATTAGGGCATCAACGTTTTCCACGTCCAGCTTGTCTTAGTTAACCCCACCCGCCTCAAATGTCAGAGTGATCACTCAATACTTCTCATAGCCGCGTGAGATGAACGCTCTGCTCATAATTATGATCACTTTCTGCTCAGAGACTCATTATTTTGAATAAGGTGTCCTAGAACAAGGAAACATTGAATAAATGCAGGACTAGGGTTCGGTTCTCCAGCTCCGCTTTGGTTCTGTTCAGGATATGCAGCCCATTTCAACTGGAAACACTTTTTGCTTAAATCAACTGAGAGTAAGGGATTTACAACATCTACACAGCTAATTTCATAAAAAGTTATAAATTTAATCCACGTCAGAAACACTTGTTTGTAAAAGTGAAAAGAAATTGAAAATTTTCATTTGCACAAATAAAGTTGTGCAATTTTCAAGTATTTTGCCAAGTGTCAATCATATCGCCAGTTATATTGTTCTTGCAAATTCTATTATTTATATCATGATAAATATTTTGGGCCAAATCGCCCTGCCCTAACATGACCAAGGAAACCAGGGAAATGATAGTTTATCAAGTATTATCAAATTCCGTTTACTCTGAGCATTATTTGTAAATTGGTACTGGAAGCATGAATACCACTGATGGTACGTGTATCACAGTCTGAGGAATAAGTAGATGTTTTTCTTTTTTTTATCATTGCATCTTGGCAAATATTCTGTTGTAAACCTGTTTATGTTCTTTTTAAATGAAACGACATTTGTACAGAAAATGCATCTGTGGGATGAGCAGCAGAGACGAGTACTGCATGTGGGTGTGAAAATCTTTTATGCAAAACAGCTAATTCTGCTATTGATTCAGGGAGCAGCAAGGTGCTTTACATAAAAAACAATGATTGCATGGAATGTTTTATTCGTTTAATATGCTTTATTAAAAGAATATAACATAATCTAAGCACACACCTGAGCCACCGGTGTGGATGATTACAGAGGTCGCTACCACAAGAACAGTTGGGTTCACACTGCAACCACAGGGCTGCTGTGCAGGGCCCCCTAGCCACCCTGACACGGGCAATCCCCATGGCAACAACCTCTTTTTGGAAAGACCAGATTTTCAGGGCATTACAATATTCTCTTCGACTAGAAATAAAAGCAGGCATCAGCACCTCCTTGATGGTGAAAGAGTGAAAAGAGTTGACTCTGGAAATGTTTTTAAGATGATAAAATCCTCTTTTATTTATTCATATATTACATAAAATCTAAGAAAATTAGCTAATTTAACAATCTATTCATCTAATAAATACAGGAGCCTCAGTAGTCTGTGGAAAAAACATAAGAAACACGTCTTCTCGTTTAATTATTGGACTTCTCTTTGCATAAGATAGATATGACTTTGTCACAGCAAGGAGGGGGAAAAGGCATCCTGTTATCCTATGATAATACAGGTTTATATCCAGCTGGGGAACATCTGCATATCCTTACATGTTACGCCACAGTGTGTTGTGAAGTGTTTATACAGGCTTGAAGCTGCTGAATATATGACATGTCAAACAAACATGGTGGATCCGGCTCACGGCTGTAAAATCACTTACATGGCTTTTGTGCACAATCTGGTATTAAAGAGAAGCCGAGGAGGTGACTGACAACAAAACACAAAACAGGCTTTGAAACATGTTGAAAAAGCTTATGGCTGGGAAGTCCAACACTTACCTTTCATGCATTAATGTAGGCCAAGACCTTATAGGGGAGTGTTTCAACACCACTGAGGTGTATAGTTCTGGAAACAGATAGGCTTATTTATACTGCTTGCGTTTGGGTAAAGCTTGTGGCACACAGTTCACGGTCTCAGATGGAATGGAAGCCAGAACAAGACTGTGAAGAGCCAAAAACAGAAACAATCTTTGCCATGGAGGTCAATAGTCTTCCATTCCTCCCTTACTGTAACTCTTTGACACCACCACTAAACGTAGTTTCAACAAAACAAAAAGAACAAAGAATGTTTTAAACCACAAAGTTGACATCTTACACCACAGGTCTAGAATAGTTATTACTTGCCTTTTGTCTGAAGGCAATATATGCTGGAAGTGATCCAACTGTGCTTGTCCCACAGTCCACAAAGACACGAGGGGAGCCATCCATCCTGGACCGTTTCCTTGACTTTTTAGCACCATCCATCCTTTCTCCTTGTTCCGTACAAAAGCCATCGACTCACAGATGCTTCAAGCATGCTCATCCATCCATTTTTAACAGGAAACAACAAATCATTGCACCATACATCTCTAAGGAGCCAGCGTACTGTTTCCATGTTTTGCAGAAAACATATGATGTCATCCATTCAACATATGCTCCAGAACCCAAATGATTGGGTTCTGATTATTTTAATGAAGTAAATGTTCTGGATTAAAATCTGAGAGCACGGTCACTTGCCGCTCCTTTTTGAGGAAACTGGAGACTCCAGTGAATCTCAAGGATGAGCAGTGAAGCAGCCCTCCATCACTTATATATTTAGTATTTTAAAAGGTTTTTGTGGCCTCACAGTTCAGCAGAATAAAATAATATTGATGTGATGGATGAAACCTCAGACAAGCACTGTCTAAAGCTGAACGTAGGTCAGTTACTGTAGGTAAAAGCTGCTTAGTGGACAAAGGAGTCCATAACTGAAGTGTATACTATCCATGTACAGTACAGACCTAATAAACACACTCCCATTAAAGATGGAAACAAAATCAGCTGTCAGTGAAATATGATTGATTGATTATTTTATTAAAGTGTCATGCACTTTATTGCGCCCAGCCCACACAGGCTTACAAGACACTGCAAAATACACTTATACAATTCAAGAATGGCAACAGAAAAAAAGAGAAACAATCTTATTTAACAACCTAGAATACATACATGATGAATACTGTACATAATAATTTATACCCTTATGTAGGATATAATATTTTCTGCCTCAGTGCCCCGGCTTTTTCAATAAATCTTGCTAGAACCTAATCTCTTCTTTATCAGTTCAGTGTAGGAGGGACAGTGAAACAAAAATGTAATTAATCCTCGACCACATCTAAATCACACACATCACATATATGCAGCTCTTCAGGTAAACCTTTAAATCTGCCCACTTCAATAGCGCAGGGCAAAGTTCCTGATCGTAGCTGAGCACATAGTGACCTCACTTCTCCCCAAGTTAACCAATAAATAAGGTTCTGTACAATAATTTTCTTTAATTTGAACATAACTTCTCAGTTTGGGTTTCTTCCAGATGTCAGTGAAATAAGTTAAAATTGACAAAAGTAATAATAAATAAAAATTTTGACAAAATCATGACATTGATTTTGAATTGTGCACTGAAAAAAATTAATCATTGAACCAACTTAAGAAAAATTATTCAGTTGGTCACATCTAATAAAATTGATTTAAGGGAACTAAATAAAATTTAATTAAATTAATTTGTTATTTCTAATCCTATCGATTTATTTTTATTCGGCCACTTAAAACTGAAAATTTCTATTCAGTTTCTGTAACTTGGTGCTGTGATTGTAAACTACTTACTTTGCTGCTTTGTCCTTTTTCTTTTAATGCATATTTACTCAGTTAAAGTAGCAACAAAGTAGCTCAAGAGGATGTAATAAAACTGCAACATAAACTACAAATCAGCTGTGTTGGTTCTGTCTCAGCTGTTATGGGGTTATTGTATGTGGCAGTCAGTTTATCACCTTGTACTGTTCTTCACACTCATGGTGCAACTTTGACAACCAAACTGAACATGATTTCTCAACAACTTTCTCTGAATATGAACATAACTAAAGCAGTAAAAGCATAACTCAAATTTATGGGATAACAATCATAAAAGGCTTATTGCCTGCTGAATTTGCTTTTCCCATGAGCCTCTGTGTTCAAGATATCTTGAGTTTTGAAAATAGCCCCACCCCTTTTGTTGTTCATGCATGCTATTGGAGTGTGTGGTTTTTAAGTTAATTTGACTCCAAAAATAAGATTCTTCTTATTATTATGATAATAATAATGTTATATTTCATATCTTTCATATCAACTACAGCCCCATTCTTTTTAGAGTGCAACAGAAATATAAAATGAATACTTTTTTTTTTTTTTTTTTTTTTTACAGGCATGGGGCTCCTCAAATAAAATTTTATTGAGTAACACTTTTCTGCACTCAAGAGTTTCTGTAACAGCCAATCAGATTTCTGCACCTGTTGACAGGTATTTTGGTCCACTGTTCATGAGCAAGGTGCTTTAATTTGTCAGGGACAATTTTTTCTTCTTTTTTTTTAAATACCACAAACCAAAACCAATGTTTATTTTACTAAATTATAACTGAGTAAATCTTAAGTTATTATTTCTTTTTTCAGTTTCTTGTTATTTGAATAACTATTGTGAATTTAGGCTTTTCTTTAATGGGAGTGTGCTTGAACCTCTGGCCCGTACTGCATCTAACTATTTGCATTCGTCCATAAAGCCTACATTCCCGTTTATATGTAGGCCAGCCCATCCTTCTGTACACACTCCAGCTGCAGCTGTGTTGTCTCGCCCTCAGCTCTGTAATGACAGACTTTGCATCTAATGCCAACAACGAAAAGTGGAGAAACAGTTACAATATGACACACTCAAAGAAAATGAAGTGTTTTGTGTGAGAAAGCAATTCCCAAGGAACTAAGCAAAGAAAATTACAGCTGACTTTTCATCTTGCATGTGTTATCTACATTTACAACCCAATTATTTATTCCGTCCTCACTGATGTGAAATGCTTTTACTATAAACCAACTGATAAAATAAATTTAGCGGGTAAACTTTTAATTGCAGAGTCGACATGTAAGGTATTCTTTTTGTTAAAAAAAAAGAGATAATTGGATCTATTATAGGAAAGATAAAGGACAGAAAATGATACTGTATACTGTATAAGCAGGTGGTCAGAGGACTGAAACGTCCAGTATCACAGATCTGGACGAGGACAAGACAGGGAAATGTATGACAAAAATCTCTAAGAACAGTTCCAAAATAAACACAAATTATCAGTTTTTCTTTCTCATCAAGACTTCATCAAATATGGTGGAGAATTTTCCAAATTGTGCCTCCCAGTCATTTGGTCCCATCCAGTTTGGCTACAGCTTCTTGAAGGCGTACTGTAATATAATTCCCTGTCCTGATATGCAAAGCCTCAGTGCATTATTCTGACCTGCCTCTCCGTTCATGGTCATCAACATTATTGACTGAGAAGCCTGTGATTTTTTTACTAAAGTGAAGTATTTGAACTAGGTCATTCATAGTGTGCCAAGCAGGAGGAAAATGGCCATCCAGCTTGATGAAAAACACTTGAAATCAGCCCAGAGGGCAGCAGGTTCAGAGGAAAGAGAAGAACCATCAGGTGCATTTACTGAGGAGTTATCCTACGGTTTTGCTTACCACACTGCAGAGAAGGCACAAAGCCAATAACACGCAGTTTTCTGAACTGAACAAATTACTTGAAGGAAGAAAAAGCAACTTTGTCCCAAAAACTTCACTTTGAGCTCTACTTAGCCATGCAGCCAAAGTCAGCCAGATTGCAAGACAGGACCACGCAGGACCTTTTGCTTCTGAGTGACACAATCAGAAGTGCAAGTAATTTGAAACTCCTATCAGACACTTCAGTGCATCAAAATTTGGGATTACCAAAGTAGCCTTTCCCCCCCCCAACATCATTCTTCTAAAGATGTCCCGGTTGTGCCCGCGTAGCCTCTTTCACCCTCCTGCTTACTTGACTCCTAGCCTTTTACTATTGTCATGCAAGGAGAGAGTAAAAAGTATTGGAAACCTTGTTTTCAGCAGCTGCTGTGTGTGTTTCTTTTGAGTTTTTCCTAATTACCTCCCAAAGGAGCTTTACTGCTGTCAGAGAGAGAGAGAAGAGGGAGAGAGTGAAAGAGGAGGGCAAAAGGAAGCAAGATGGAAGAGGGGAGATGACTTAGGGAAAAGGATGGGAAGAAAGACAGAATGTCAACGGGAGCAAGAAGCGAGCAAAGCACGGTGAAAACAGAGCAAGCGAAGGAAAACAAAGTGGGGGCAAACCGAAGGAGCTTGTATGTGATCTTCCATTTAGCCTCACACTATCACGCTGACTGAGACCTCAGCTCTGGATAACAGGTTTGAGAGGAGCAGGCACGCCCATGTCTGCATGAAGGAGCTTTTATTAAAACTGTCTATTTAATACACTACAGAAAAACTTGAAATGAGCTAAATGAAAAGTGAAAAACAGCAAAGTTATCCATGCCATTTGCACCAATATGCACTAAGCATGTCTGTGTTCTTGCACATTGACTACATGATGCACTGTGCTGTTTGATGTTCAGTGTTTAAAGTGTATGTTTTATGCTCTTTATAACGGCAGAAAATCCTTCCCTGAGATGAGGCAGTAACTGTTAGGTCTCTTAAGTTTATAAGGACCAGGAAGTATTACTTAAAAAGGGACGGGGAGGGGATAAAACTCTCGTTCACAATCACCGCACAGTTTTGGAATCATGTGACCTCTGACGTCAGAGTAGGTGAAGTCCTGAATTCCACTTACTGACCAATGCAAAACAATAACAGACATACGGCGAGACAACAGCCGATTAGCAGCTAGACATCATCTTTCTGAACATCCGTCTTCTTTCTTAACCTCACCTCTACAGCTGAGGCTGAACTCTCCTGGCCAGCACCTTCTTGATCGCCTTCAGAGATGTCCTCTTCTCCGGACTGACTCGGCAACAGGTGGCCGTGAAAACGTTAGCTTTGCTTTAGCTGAGTTTCTGCAGGTTTCAGTGTTTGTTTCTCGCTGTTCCTCTCAACATCAAGAACTCAAATCCGGAGGCGGGACTCATAAACGCCCGTACACATGATCCGTGGTGGAAAAAAAAACAAAAAAACATTGCTTTCCTACGGAGAGAGCGGTGTCACCCTGCTCACGAACCGGCCGAGGACTCAGTCCGCCCACAACCCGCAGGACTGCCACCGCATTAGAGCGGGACACTGTGTTTTCTCCGCTGCTTTTTCAGCACAAAATCCTGGGAAAAGCGAGGGTTTCTGACCGCAGAGTAACTAAAGGAGGGAGAAAACTAGCGTCCCTCCAGACTGAGCTCACATTTAGCTTCCAGGACGGTTGATATCGGCTCCTCGGTCACTTTCAGCGGCTCACTCGACTTTTCTTCACATTTCGTCTCCCAAAAATCTGTAAAAGCGCTTTGTATGAGCCGTGAGACGGTGTTGCTGTTAGCAGAGACATCTGTGGACAGAGTCAAAGGGAAAATGTCCTGCTGCTGTTAGCAGAGACATCTGTGGACAGAGTCAAAGGGAAAATGTCCTGCTGCTGTGTGTTGTTGAGATGTAACGGAGCCGGTTGTTGCTGGGAGTAAACACACGGATGCAGTCGCTGTTCGGCGGGCATTCATGCCCCAGGTCATCCGCTGGAGCAGACTCCATCTCCTCTTAATGGAGCAACTGTCCCTTAAACACACTGAAATAAATACATAATGATGTTTGCTGAAATATAATGAAATTAATCAGATGAACAGATTTTTTAAACGGTGTAAAGACCGTAGACATCCGCTTTTGAACCTGAGTTGTCTTTTCCAACATGCCTCTTCCTCGCAGACTTATTACATCATGTTCAGACATCTGGAAATGTTCCTCATAAGTCAACAGAGCCACTCTCCTCCGTCAACCCTGTCTAGAACCTTTTCTTGTGCATTCAGCCAAAACAACGTGCCACAACATTCCTGCTCTTTTGACGTGGCGGCTAGCCGGTAAATGTCCGCTACCGCTCGGAGGTAAAGGAGTGGAACGTTTGTGTGAATACAAATGGTATAAAGGACAAAGTCCACACTATTACTGCTTTCAAGAGCAATTTCGTTCAAAATTGGGCTTATTTTATTCACCCCAAAATCAAAAACAGTTAACAAATGATTTAAACTAACAAAATGGTAAAAGAGGCCAACTAAATATAACTAGACTCCAAAACCAGGACTGAAAGAACTCAAATGAACAAATGGGCATAACAAACAAACTGACCTCTCAAACAATCAAACAGAGGAACTTAAGTATCAGTTCAGCCAAATTACAACTTTACACAAAGGAGGAAATAAAATGGCTACTACAGTTTAAACTAACCAAAACTCAAAATAAATCCCCAGACCCCCCCATGACACTGCATGCTGTGGTTCAGGCCAATCAGGCTGGCATCTTTGATGCATCCACAGTGTTTTCCTTCTTTCTTTTTTTTTTCCTTTGAGAGTTCGAGTGACTGGTGTCTGCTCCAATCATGAGCTTATTTCCACACGTCGTCATGCTCTTAGCTCTGTCATTGGCTGCCGATATAACCAGAAATCTCCACCCAGAAACGTCCTGACCAGACCAAAACAATACAAAAGAGCGAATTACAGGCAGGGGGAGGCAGTTGAGTTCAAGCGCACCACGGCACGGGAGTAGAGGCCCAAAGGCGGGTTTGAGACGGATTTCACTTGCTGAAGTCTTACGTTTATTTCTTACGGGGGGAACTTCGGACTCTACCTTTAAGGCTTGTGACTGCAAAAGAAAATAAAAACTGTACTAGTGGTGATGTGTAAATATTACCATGGTTGGCTGGCCATCACTGGCCCCAAAAATGACTAATTTACAACTACATAGCTCCTGAAAGCAAGTCCAGTAGTTCATATATGTCTATATTATAAATCATTTAAACAAACCCCTTCCTCAAAATAACTGCACACCTTTTCAGGAAGACATACAGTAAAATGAACCTTTTAAAGCAAAGGTAGCTGGTGAAGGAGTTGCTGCTGACATGATGATCTGCGAACCACGGGCTCGAACTGACAGCAGGCTGACATAATCAGAACTGTCTCCAAAAGCTGCGTTCCTGACTCGCTTGGTGGCCTGGTGACATTTATCGTGTACATTTCTGGTCTGTAACACAGCAGTGTCCAAAAGCCACGCTTCACAACTTTCCCTGCCAGGTGTTTGCTTACCATGCTGAGTTTCGTTTTACACACCGTGTTACACTCTAGCAAGCAGATATAAACAAACTGGCCATTTTGAACGTGCTCCGTGGCTGATTTGGCAAAGAAGTGCAAGAAAACATCATCAGAGGAGGAGAGTAATAAAAGGAAAGGGACAGAGCAAGAGATAAAACTGGCTGGGGAAAGCTCCCAGTACAGGTAGGAGGCAAGATGGATGCCAAATTAGTTGTCAAAAGGGGACATGTCACTGGGAGAATCTGCAAAAAAACCTATAGTGCGTCTTTAAGGCAGGGCAAGAACCAAAAACACGCATTTTAGGTGTTTAATTCTAAATAATTTGCATGCACACCCAATCTCTTCAAAATCCCCCAACGTTTCCTTTTTACTCTAATCGCAGTGCAGAAGCTGTCTGAAGCCATCTTTGTCCTTTGATAACTTTCCACAAAGTAATCTGATAAAAACTCAATAGTTTCCCTTGGATGCTAAATGTGACAGTCAAAGGGGGGCTTTATGCAGACTCTAATTGGCTATCTCAATTTCAGACAAGGTCATTGTTTCATATTGGTCATGTGCTTGGCTTTTTGTGGATCGTAAAGTTAAAATTCTAAAAGAAACGTGCAAAATATTCATAAAGACAACAGTAACCGTCATGTCAGAGAAGACACAAAGACAAACGCAGAGATCAGCTGATGAAATGTCAGCGAGGGCATTGGCACAGAAGCTGTCACTCAAAGCAGGAGCATGGTGACAGCTGCTCAGACAGCAGCGTCTCACAGCTCGCGTTGGGCATTTGAATGAACTGATCAGGGACAGGACTGAAAGTGGAGAACACATATGAGTGTGCACATGGTTGTCTTGGCCCATAAATAAACTAAAAAATAAATGAATGAAGTTTTGGGAATTCAAGCGTTTCACTTGAAAACTACCAGAAACATAACAGTGCCGTATCAGGTAAAAATGTCTCCGCATGTCAGCTTTTGTGTGATGTTCTGATTAGTAATTTCTTTGAACTTTATGTGCAGAAACAAAGTTTTCTGTCAAAACTCTCTAATTTTACAGTCCAAATGTCTGAATAGTGCTAGCTCAAGCAGCATTGGTTAAACGAGTAGTAGCCTATACAAAACACACACATGAGAAGAGAATCCACTCATTCTTCACTAACCCAGATGACACATTTATAAGAAGCTAAAACAAGAGGACTTTTTCAAAGAGGTTACAATGTTTTTTTTTTTTTTAGCTCAAGAGATATATAATAATAACATAACTAATTTTATTAACCACAAAAGATTAAATAGTTACTAAAGTAAAATTAACGTTGGATTAAAACAGCAACTCTCATAAAAGCTGTATGTAAAAAATGGTTGAAGGTGTTTCAGAGCTGAGGAATCTCCACTTCCACCAGCACTACAAACACCAGACTTTCCAGTTATTCCCCTGTCTATATTCATTTTGATTTTAGAAATATATTTTTTATATCTCAGTTACAGCCCTGATTCATAGAACATTTTCATCCCAAAAACATTGTGAAAGTTGAGCTTTTATTATTACTGACAGTTCTAAACTGTGAATGGAATGGTCCGTACCAATCGCTACTGGCCACCATGCCCCCATCTGGTCTCAGCGTTGTTTTGAATGTTGCTCCGTACACCCTCTAGGGGCCAGTGTTGCCTCTAAATTTACCGCCATCGACCATTGCGAAAATGGCATTGGTAGAGGAAGTAGTTTTGCAGCATCTACTTCAAAAAAAGGCAGAAAAAGGCAGCAGTGGCATGTCCAATCACTTAAAAGTGGTCAAAGCTACTTCAACTTTTGACATTTAAACGCCCACTTTCCCTCTTTGCCAATTTTCACAGATGGTAAACTCTCACTATACTGCCGCCACGATTTCTGGTGGTGTTGCTCCCGTTTAGTCCGGAGCACTCCAGTTGTACACGCTCCCTCGTAACAGACATACTGACGGATGAAATGACCTCCAGATAAGCATGAAAGCGTCCGTATCTGTATTTACCATAGGGTATGAATGGGCTTTAAAGCAGTGTTAAGTAACTTTTTCACCTCAATCAATGCTTTTCAGAATCCTTGTGGGGCTAAACAAAGTGTTTATGGAGCGATTCGATGTTTCCCCTCCTCCTCCCGGTGTCTTTAGCCTGTAAGCGCCACTTGCAAGTCTGCCTGAGCAGACCCGACACAGATCGTGCGACAACAGAAATTTCCGTACGGCACTCAGGTCCCCTATCCACCGAGCTGCTTCCAGTGCTGGTTGGAACCAGAACCAGACTAAAAACCGGTTCTTTAGCTTCCCACCACCTAAACGCCGGCTCCTGGCTCTTCAAAACCAACTCTTTGCTGGACCACAGTGAAAAAAACGGTTCACGTAGCTTGTGCGCCCTGGGGGCTAGGTGGAACAACTCTGAGCCTCACGGCTGAGTAGGCTTAATAATCACTTGTCATTTCCACAAAAAGTAAATAAAAGTTTGTATTCTTACCTGCTACCCGCCAGCAGCAGAGAAAAATATAATCCACGGCATATTTACCTGCAAAATGCGGGTAAAACGTCCCATTGCAGGAGAGACACGACTCTGCTTTGAGCAGAGGGAGACGAGCTGCTGCTACCAACGTAGCAAAGTAGCACCAACAAGCTAGTAAAAGCTTAGAAATATATCCAGGGATCAAAATGAGAGGGAAGGCAGGTAGAGAAGACGTCTATGTGCTGTGGGGGGGTAGGGGGAGTACGAACTTGATGACGGTGAAAGCACACCATTGAGGGGAGCCCCGAGCTGAAGTTGCAGAGTTCTGCTTTAATATGTCAAGAAAATGCAAAGAGAACCTGTGAACCTGGTGTAATCTACAGTAGTTTTCAGATTTTTTTCTTAGAAATGTGCGAAAAATAATGGCCACATAATCTGTGAAATTTCTTTATTTTTATTTTATTTTTTCAAAAGAGAGAACTTGCGATACAAACAGTAACAGTCTTAAAGGAGCTATCATGCAATTCAAATGTTACAAAAGTCATCAACAAATATATGCAGACGTCCTCAAAATTATTAAAGCTCTTTTTGGCTCCGTTCCAGTGGATGCAGCCACCTGTCGGAACAAAGGAGCGAAAAGGAGAGGAGGCATACAAATGTCCAAAGATGAGTGGCAACTTTGCCACATCAGGACCTTCATCAGCTACCTTAGATGATGATGATGATGATGATGATGGTGGTGGTGGTGGAAACTGGTAAACTGCACTGCTCTCACATCACTGAGGTTTTCTTTTGTGTGAAGAGACCCATCAAACTTAAGACATCAGTAAAACAGCTGTTTTATTGCCATGTTAGTTTGTCTGGTTACATTGTGAAATGAGTCGATGAGGCCAGAGGATTTCCAGCTGACCAATAACTGTGTCTTCAGTTATTACCATAACAGATATTAAATCTAGTTCTTTTGTGTCTATCTGAACAAAACGCATTGTTTCCCAACTCCAGTCCTCAGGGACCCTCTGCCCTGCACATGTCTTGGAGGTAACACCTGAATCAAACGAATGGTTTTATTAAAAGGCCTACAAAGAACTTGATGAAGAAGTTCATGAATCTGAGGCACATTGAAGACATGCAGGGCAGTGAATCTGAGGAATGGAGTTGAAGCATGCTGTCTTAATGTGTTTATTTTTTAACTCTAATTTTCAAACTCAAATGATTTTTCAACCCAACTTTTTAAAGTCTAAGTCTCAAAGCTGAGTCTGCAAGCTTTGTGATTTCTCTATTACCCTCTCTGTTATTAGTTGTGGGATGATAAGTTGGCTACTTTTTGGTCAAAATGTGTTAGATATATGCATTCGAGGGATATGCAAAGATTTGTGGTGTATATTAAATTGTATTGAATATACCCGGAGCAGATATCGGTTCTGATATTGACTAATTAGCTGGATCATATATTGGATGAATGAGGCTGATCCAGTCATTTCTTCTTTTATTAATATCATACACAGCAATACAGTTACAGCAATCTAGTCACTTCAGCTCTATGTTTGCAACGCCGAGTTACGCTGAGCAGAGAAGTGTTTCTTTTTTCTTTTTGCTGCTAATGTATACTTTGTTACTTGTAAATAAATAATATTCAGTACATTTATATCTGTGTGAATTTGTTAACTTTTTTTTCACAAGGCTAAATGTTAAGGTCAAGCCTGATGCCCTCACTCACATGGCAAGATGTTCATTCATTCAACAGTAGTTAGTCATTGGATTGTAGCGGGTATCGGCCGAAACACTCAGCCCAGGTATCAGTATCGGATTGGATCGGAAGAAACTGGATCTGGATCTGATATATATCAGGGTTTCTCAACCCTGGTCCTCAGGGACTCCTGCCCTGCATGTATTCCAGGTTTCCAACTCCACCACACCTGATTCAGATCAACTCAACTGCTCATCAAGTTCTTTGCAAGCTGCTAACAAGCCTTTCATCTGAGTCAGGTGTGTTTGATAAGGACTATCTTGAAAACCAGCAGGGCAGGGGTCCCTGAGGACCAGGATTGAGAAGCACTGGTATATATGGTACAGAAAGAATTCAGACTCTTTTAAAGTTTTCACTCTTTGTTTCATTGCAGCAATTTGCTAAAATCCAAAAAGTTCATTTTATTTCTTATCAATGTACACTCAGCACCCCATCTTGACAGAAAGAACAGAAATGTAGAAATTTTTGCAAATTTATTAAAAATTAAAAACTGAAATATTACATGGTCATAAGTATTCAGACCCTTTGCAGTGACACCCATATTTACATATGCTGTCCATTTCTTCTGATCCTCCTTGAGATGGTTCTACTCCTTCATTGGAGTCCAGCTGTGTTTAATTAAACTGATTGGACTTGATTAGGAAAGACACACACATGTCTATATAAGACCTTACAGCTCACAGTGCATGTCAGAGCAAAAGACAATCATGAGGTGACCAAGGAGCTCAGAGACAGAATTGTGGCGCGGCACAGATCTGGAAAAGGGTACAAAAGAAATTCTGCAGCACTGTGGCCTCCATAGTCCTTACTGTACATGGAAGAGGTTTGGGACAACCAGAACTCTTCCTACAGTAGACCCGGCCGTCCAGCCAAACTGAGCAATCGTGGGAGAAGAGCTTTGGTGAGAGAGGTAAAGAAGAAGCCAAAGATCACTGTGGCTGAGCGCCAGAGATGCAGTAGGGAGATGAGAGAAAGTTCAACAAAGTCAACTATCACTGCAGCCTCCACCAGTCGGGGCTTTATGGCAGAGTGGCCCGACGGAAGCCTCTATTCATATGAAAGCACATACAGTTTCCCAAAAAACATAAAGGACTCCCAGACAGTGAGAAATAAGATTCTCTGGTCTGATGAGACCAAGATTGAACTTTTTGGAGCTAATTCTAAGCGGTATGTGTGGAGAAAACCAGGCACTGCTCATCACCTGCCCAATACCATCCCAACAGTGAAACATGGTGGTGGCAGCATCATGCTATGGGGGTGTTTTTCAGCTCCAGGGACAGGACGACTGGTTGTAACTGAAGGAAAGATGAATGTGGCCAAGTAAAGGGAGATCCTCAGGACAGGACCTCAGACTGGGCCGAAGGTTCACCTTCCAACAAGACCATGACCCTCAGCACACAGCTAAAATAACAAAGGAGCGGCTTCAGAACAATTTTGGGAACGTTCTTGTCTGGCCCAGCCAGAGCCCGGACTTAAACCCAATTGCATAGGCAGTCAGCCGGGGAAGCACCCGAGGGAGCATTGCTGTGTACTGTACCCTAACCAACAAACAAACAAACAGCAAAATAAATAAATGAATAAATAAATAGATAAATGATAGTAATAATAGTGAGAACTTGAAGACCCAGCTGGAACATTTTCCTGGTGCTTGTGTTATACGGAAAAATAAACAAACTCCTGATTAATTTCTTCTTATTAATTTGATTGACATGTGTCTAAACGTGTCCTGCACTGTGGAAATGGGAGCGTGTAACTCAGGTAGTGGGTACCACTGACAGACATAAAAACCAAGTCATATTTGTCATAACCTCTTGATAATCTGGTTGTAAAAAGGCCATCCAAGCTCTACAGTGTGGCTCTTCAGCAGGACAGAGGAGGCAGAAAAGAGGTCTTAGAGGTATGTCGTCTTTTCTAACACATTTTTTCATTTGTAACAGCTAGAGGTAAGTTAAGTTTAAATAAAGCAAAATTCCCCAATTGTGCATCTACAGTTACTGTAGCTACTGTGCAAGATGTGCAAATATAGTGAAACCTTCTTATTTCTCTAAAAATGAACACAATAATTCATGTTATGTTAAACACATCAGGTAGTACTGTCTGCTGCTGCTATATGTTTTCTTGTACTGAACAGTTAAAGGTAAATCTACTCTGGAAAATGTTTGCAGAAGCTTTTTACAGGCTGATAGAGGCTTCAGTTTTCTCGCCAGAGGTTGCCGCATGGCATAAACATGTTAACCACATGTGTTTTCTGCAGCCAGGTGCAGCTTGAAGCAGGTGGGTTGTGTAATTGTTTCAGCAGCAGCCAGGTTAGTGGTAATATGACCAAATGTGGGCAGATTTTGGTTATAATATACAGTAATAATAATTGCCAAACTATAATCTGCAGGGCACCAAAATAGCGATAAACAGCTCTGAAAAGGAAAATGATAAAAACCCACCAAACAAAGTAATTTAGTTCAGCTAACTTTAGCATCTGTAGGTTAACAAAGAGCTGCAAAAACAATTTAAAAGTATTGAATTCAGAGACTGTGTCATTATTTAAACAATTAATTCATAAGCTAGAAATGGTGTTCTCTATTTGAAAGACTGTGAGAAGCACTTTACATACTGTAGATATATTAGAAATGCTACATTTAGCTTGACCCTGTACCATCTGTCATTAAATTAATTTAAAGGGAAATTAAACGGGCTGTTTGATATTTAACAATTCAAGAATAAATTATCACACAAAGGTTAAAAAGGGAGACAAATCCAAGACCTGACATTTAGAACCATCCCCTTCTCTCCCCTCTTTAGGTATTTTTAGTCTTTTCTTTGCAATACATGATTAAAGGTCTTTGAAGCTACAAAAGCTTGACATTATTTAGTTATACGAACGATCTACAGAAAGGATTACTGTTAAAGGGGTGTTTCATCCTGATGTGGCACTTACAACATGTGTGTGACGCAACACGGGATGCATTGCATTCCACAGTGTGACTGTGAACAAATTATCCAGATTATTCTAACCAATTTATTATTGAGTGCACTCATTCAGAACCAGGTTACCGGAGTAAGCAGGTCAATAATGTAGTTCTCTGTGGACGGAGTTTAGGCCGCTCGAGTGGAAACCACACACTGCAGACAATAAGCTAGATCTGTAGTCATCGTCATGTGGAAACATGGTTGCCTTTCTCATGACATGAAAACAAAATGCTATATTTTTTTTGTTTTTACTTCCTTCTTTCTATAAAAACAAGACATAATTTGATGAACAACAAACACAGGTTTAGAAACCATGAAGCATCCAGTGTTTCCCACGTTACAGTCTTGTATAAACACTGCAGACCCTTGCAGGGCGGTAATAAAACATGCCGATTGCAATATTATAAGCACTGTGAATGTGTAGCCGCTATTACTAAATTATATTTGAAGGGCTGACGGGTTTCTTTGCTCAAATCTGCAAACTTTACTAGACAGGAACAAATAGATTAAACCGCTACTGCCAGCTGACATTCTGGTTCCAGCTTTATTTAATAGTACAGTATTTCTTCCTAGATTAAGATGTCGGTAGTTTTATTACATTAAAATGTGAAACTGTGCTTTTTAAAGTTGGTTTATTTTGCCAAAAGCATTCCCATAGCGAGGAGTCCTAATGGAACTATCCATGGTGCTGAAAAATACAGTGAGTTAAATCATGTCCAAGCTCACATTAACAACAACAACAAAAAAAAAAAGCCAAATAATATAGTTGGAGCATGTTCTTAATTATTACTTGGAGTACATTTTGAAAGCAGCCTGCAGTCAGAGCCTGGAGCTTGCTGCCTTGTGTATATTACACAATGTCACCAAACCAAGCAGCTTCCTGGAGAAAAGGTATTTGTCACTGAATGACTGAACTAAAATGCTGTCACTTCCCACACATTATCTATCATCCCAATAGATGGATGCCAGGTGAAAATGGAGAGCATTTATTCTTCAGAATAAGGAGGGGAAAAGGGAAACTGCAGAAAAAAACGTTATTCCCCCCCCCCCCCCCCCTCTCCCTTCTGAGCAGATTGCTGTTCCCCAAATATGAATTTTCATTGTAGACAGGTGGACTTGTCACTATGGATTACAGAGACCATTACTAAGCTTAATGATAGCTGTGCCTTTTCAAATGGCTCCGTGCCATAAATATCCTCTAACAACCTGGACCCGGATATTCAGGGGCTGATTTGATTAGCACTTGCCGCATGATTTGCTAAATCTCACCTTTTCTTCCGGGTTTCCAAAGAGTATTTTAATTAGTGAGGAGGAAGGTTTTTTGTTTGCAGTTTCCTGGTAGTCATGGTTGCATGTGTGACGATTTAGACAGCAGATAATTGTGGTTATATCATAGTCTACTGTAACCAGTTGGCTAATCATAAATGCATCTGCAGTTAGTAAAAAAAAAAAAAAAAGTGATTCATTGTCCTGTCAAATCACATTATTTGACATTGCTGGCGTAAAGACTAATCCTGAAGGTATTGTGTAATATTTCAAAGCATGAAAGGCTGCCACACGATGCTCCCCTTTCATCTAATATGTCCTTATAAGTAAGGGAAATAAATCTGTGAATCTATCTGAGTAGCTCTGGCAGTCAAAGTTTAACTTGGAGTTTATCACTGCTATGACTAATTGTTGTGACAGGCTCTAACGTCTGAAAGTTTACATTTCCCATATACCCACGTGGGTCACAGATTTGGCAGAGAAACAATAAGCATCTTTTTTCATAATACAATTAATGCAGTTGTGCCTGAACGACAGAAATGAATCGGCTGTCAGTGAAATAAGCTGAAATTGACAAAAGTAATAATGAAAAATTTTATGAATATCATGACATTGATTTTGTATTGGGGTTCAACAGACATTTTAAAAACAAACAAAAAATAAAACAAGTAAACAAGCATGATGGGGCTCCTGCACTAACATTTTATTGAGCAACACTTTGAAACAATCACTGAAATCAAGTGTTTTCTGTAACGTCCAATCAGACTTCTGCACCTGTTGACAGGTGTTTTGGGCCACTGTTCATGAGTAAGGTGCTATAATTTGTCTGAGACAGTTTGTTTGTCTCAATTATTTTTTTAAATAAAAATGCGAAATCAGTTTTTTATTGTACTAAATCATAATTTAGTAAATTTTTATGTATTATTACTAGTATTTTTAAAATTTTGTTTTATTGGAATTACTATTTTAAATTTATAATTTTTTCTAATGGGAGGGTATTTTAACTTTCAAGCACAACTGTAAGCCCCATAATAAGCCCCCATATAATATAAAGTTACAACAATTCATCTTGTGAAGCAGATGCTGATAAATTGCCCAGGAATTTGGCTTTGAGCTGCCCACTGTCAAAACAAAACATTTTTGTAAGGTGTTTGTGTTTTTGGAGACTCTTTTATAAATGTGCAGAACCTCAGGAAATTAGCCATAAAAATACATTTTCAAAATTTAAAAGCAGCAGCATGTGTCTTCCCAAGTAAAGTGACCCCACAATCTGAAACCAGAAATGTTTAGGAAATCATGAAATATATAGAATGATTAGCATGATGAATGTACTGACTGTGCAAATGTGATTAAAGATTGAACCCATTAATTCTAGCTGAGCTTGTCAACTTTTTATGGAATGAATCATGCTACCAGTTAGGGAAAAAAATTGTGTTTTTATGTCTTAAAAAAGGCAAGGGTGCACTGCAGCAATGTTGTGCCATTATGGTTTAACACTGAAGAAGCGACTTTTTTTTTCCCTTTAAAGGTGCAGTGTATAATAAAATCAAAGGTCAACGGCAGAAAAATGTGATATATAATTCAACACTGTGTTTCTATTGATGTGTAATCACTGCACTAGAATAGGTGTTATGTGTTTATTTTTTTTAGAATGAGTCATTTAAATCTACTTGCTGGTCCACATGGAGGCTGTCATATTTGTGCAACCATTTTTACTATGGTGTCTCTGAATGGACAAAACAATGGTTGTGAAATGAGAGGAATTTAAAACTGCTGTACCAGCTTTGTTAAATGGGAGTTAGAGCACTGTTTGGGATCAGTAATGCCTTATAAGGCATTAAAAGTATAGTTACTCATAGTAAAGTCATAGCTACACCTGAGAACACTGGATCCATTCACAAATGAAACAGCTTCATGTCTAGGAAATTTTGACCACTGACGGCCACCGTTCATTGCTGCATTTGTGATAGTATATAAAGTTACAACTATACCCATCTTTCCCAATAGGTGTCAGTAATTCTTACACACTGTACCTTTAAAATTCATCATTTATTTCCAAACCACGTAAAATATTCATTAACTTCAACAAGTTTCAATACATACATTAAAAGTAAGTCTTAAAGAGTTTTGTCTAATGCTGTGTCCCAAATCACCTACGTCCATACTCAATACTCAAAATCCCAAATTGAGTACACTAACCATACTACGCACTCAATGGCTCAATACGTGATTTTTGAGTTTGCAGTGCTGTCCCAAATCGCATAGTCGCATGCGGAGTACTCACCAGTACAGCACAATGTCGACCAGGGCTGGGAAAAAAAAATGGATACACTGAAATATCGCGATATTTTCATATGCAGATTTCATATAGAAATTAAAAAATGTAATATTGATCTATCTTACCAACAAATTTCGAGATTTCGTAAGTTACGGCGAATCTCCCGAATTTTATAAAAAACCAGCGATATTTTTTGACTAACAACATTATCTTACGAAATTTCTTTTTTATAATATATATCTATACCTTTTTTTTATTTTTATATAATATTTTAATATTTTATTATTATTTTATTTTTTAGATTTTTTTTCCACTCCCTATTTTCCTACTTCTTCTATCTGAATTTTGACCAACTTATTTCTGCGCCATCTTCTTCCGGCGCAGAAATAACCAAGTGTATCTATCTGCGGCTTGCAACCCAGTGGGTGTGTCCTATAGTGGGCGTGCCCTATAGTGGGTGGGTCTGATTAGGTTTAGGGGAAGGGTCAGGGGTAGGGCTAGATTTTACCGTGCTCTCATTGGCCTGGTGGGCGTGTCGTCGAGTAACGTCACTCTACTACACGCCCACTCTACGACACGCCCTTGTCTTGCGAGCCGCAGATAGACCCTTCTCAAAATAACACCTTCTTTGAGTCTTATTTCTCATCACGAAAACATCCTTCGTGAAGCCTTACGCCAAACTCGGTGCCAGCAAATTGGCGCCAGCAAATCGATGTCCTCCTGCTATTGGCTGAAGCTGCGCAGCTGCTATTTTACCACCCGTGATGAGTGCGGCAAGTGTCTTCTTCTTCTTCTTCTTCTCTTGAGTTTTATGGCAGTTCGTTACCCATTTCAAGGAGCATTACCGCCACCTACTATATCGAATTCGGGATGAGAGAGTGCAGTGAGTGTCCACAGTCACCCACTCAAAATCTTGACAGGTTTGAGTACATCATCCGGGTACTTTTGCATACTCAATTTTCACACATATCTGTTTTTCATTTTGATGCAGTATACTCAAAATCTTGAGTACTTAGTATGGAAATAGGCGATTTGAGATGCAGCATAAGTGTTGCCGCATTGTGGAAAAACTCATTCAAATAAATGTCCAGAAGAGTCTCAACCCTTTGAGCCCTGTGCCTGTTTTTAGCTCTCTGCTTGAACATTGCATAGTGAAATGAGTGAAAGACCTTGTGATGGCTGCAATCACAAGGTCTAAATAAATATATTTGGAGTCCTAGTAAGGGGAACACTTGTAAGATTTCAGTATAAGTTACTGATGGAGACAAAAAAGAAGATGAACATCTCTGGAATGATGCAGCTGCAGCTCTAAACCTTTATCAGGTCAAATGTGGACATTTTCTCTGCAAAGCCAACTTTGATAATGAATTAAATGTAAAATACTTTATTAATCCCAGAAGGGAAATTTAATGATGTCAAACAAAACACAATGAGAGAAGTTGTAGTTTATGCCAGATCTCTGTAAACGTACCAAAACAAAGATCAGAAGATAACATGAACAGCTCCTCTGTTTGGACCAGTAACCTCATTGTGGCCCAAATTATCACAGCACATCTCAACTGATTTTGAGCTACATTACATTTTTCTTCTCTGCATTAATATGTCTTGATTTATCAGCTCCGTTTTTCAGCAGCACACTGGAAAATCCCAGATTGCCCAGCTAGCTGATCAGCCAGTTCTTACAACCACTTGTGTGGTTTCTATGGGGGGAAAAAAAGTCCACATATGATGACCACACCTGCCTTCAGTTCATTATGACTACGCTCAACCTCTGCTCATCTCAGTGCAAAGGTTAAATATTCTGTTATCACTGTTTTCACTTGTCTTGACAGGTTTGATAGAAAACATAAAGACATCTGAGTGAGTGGCTTCTGTAATCCTGATGTGTTCGTTCTGCTGTCCGGCCATCAATATGTTCTTTTCCTTGCAACTGTGCGACCCAACAAACAGTAAAAGGTGGAAAATGACTTAATTTTGGCCTTTAAATACTCAATGGACTTTCCACTGCACTAAAATCTCTGTTATTGTTTGAAAGTATCCAAGGTGGATTTCTCCTTTGCACATTTACTGATGAAAATGAAATGGGATCAGGCAGAGGCATTTATTTATTAATACGTCAAGCGTGGGGCATTACCTCTGTGGCATATTATTTTCCCTTCTCCTGGTTCCCCCACTCCCCTCGACAGGCAGCATTAGTAAATGTGTGCTGACAGCAGAGGTTACCTTGAGCAGGCCGCTGGACCTGGGGGCTGTATGTCTTCATTTTCCCCAGAATCTGCAGATGCCAGGGAAAAGGGAAAGTTATTTTCTGTGTCTTGCCCGCGGGGAACGCTGAGGCTAATGATCTTGGCCATGTTGATTGTTACCTTGCTCCTAAAATAGCACTTTACTTTTAGGAGCAAGCGCCAGGGAATGCGAGCAGGAAGGATGAGGGGGAATATGTGGGAGAGTGTGAGCCAGTGCTGAGGAGAGAGCCGGGGATGGACCGGCTGGACTGGACACACACGCACACAGGTGCCAAGATTCAGGTGCATGGTGTGATTATACTGAACCTTTGTTTCCACTTATTAATCATCTGGATTATTTAGGTCAACCTTGACGCACCAAGAACACCTACCACGCATTTACTTAACAGCACCCCCTTATATGAGTTTGTTGGTCGGTCCAGCAGCAGTATGAAGAATTAATTTGTGATGTTGCCACTTAAGCTAGCAGAGAAGCCAAAAAGTTTGGGGTGATTTTACAGTCTTACATTTAAAATCATTTTACATAAAATGAACATAAAAGCTATTTTACATTTCCTGCTCACGTTTTATGGTTTTTTATGCATTTTCCCTCTTTTTCATCCTTCTCTCTCTTCATTGGCGTGCCCCCCCCCAAGAACCTACCAAATTGCCTAAGTTTTGACCATGTTGAGGCGCACATACAGTCAATCTCAAAATTATTCATACCCAATTAAAGAAAATACTAAATTCACAATTGTTATTCAAAGGACAAGAAAAAGAAAAAGTAATGATAAATAAAAACTAAATTATAATTAAGTGAAATATTGAAAATATTGATTTTGAATTGTAGTTGAAGACAACTTTCTTTTAAAAAAACAGACAAACAAACAAAATTGTCCCAAAGATGTTAGAGCGCTTTGCTCATGTACAGTGGACCAGAATACCTGTCAACAGGTGTAGATGTCTGATTGGACATTATAGAAAACACCTGACAACATTGATTGGCTCAAAGTGTTGCCAATCAACAAAATTTTTGTTTTATTTCTTGTTTGTTTGTTTTTAATGTTTCTGGTAAACACAACTTAAAATCAATGTCATGATTTTCATAAAATTTTTATATATTATTACTTTTTTTAATTTCACTGACAGCTGATTTTTTATCCCCTTATGTAATGGGATGGTATGAATAATTTTGAGGACCGTATGTGGGAGAAAGAAAGCGACAATGAGCCCCAGACCCGTCAGAGCAGAAGGAAGGAATTGCATTTTGACTGCATTTGTAAAAAATCTGGCAAAGTTGCACATTCCCTCAAGGTTGTGCTGAGGTAGAAGCATTTTTCATTGTGCTTTATAACAGAAACAGTGAAAAACCATAAGAAATACAATGTATTTTCTCTAAATGGCTGCATTAAGATTAACAGTCACCTTTTAGTTGTACATGTGACCATGGCAGCTGGGTTCCCCGAATTCCCTCTCCTCTCCAACCAGACATGAGCCACTTGAAAGCTGAAATTTGTGTTTACAGTTACAGTTCTGCTGAAAATAAACATAATTTACACATTGAAGTTGATTTTGATTGCAAGAGGAAAAGTTCACCATATTAATACGTTTAAGATACGAAGCAAATGAATGTTTTCAGTGTCAAGTTAAAAGCATTAAATGCAGATTTCAGCTTAAAGCTCTCCGTATTAGGGCTACACGGTGGCATGGTGATTAGCATAGCAGCCTCATAGTAAGAAGGTCGCTGGTTCTATTCCCAGCTGGGGAGGGGGTCCGAACGAGTCCAACAGCGGCCCGTTTCTGTGTGGAGTTTGCACGTTCTCCCCCAGCACATTCTATATCCCAACTCGTCATCTGTTGACGCTTGGGCGGGCTCCCTCCCACCTGTTTACGTGCGGGGTATACCCATGTCATACATATGTGACGCAGCGGGTCTCTGTTATGGAAATCCCTAATCGGTGGTATTTGACGACATGAGAGCATAAAAGAGGAGCCTTTTCCGGTGATTTTGATCACTCCTGGTGGCGGCAGGAAGAGAAATGACAGCGAAGTCGACTGAAGAAAGATATGGTTGAAACACTTGAGGCAGTGTTTAACTCGACTAGTTGGGAAGCTGCCACAGTAATCAGAGGCTGCAGTTCCTCCACGCAGCCGGTCTCTGTACAATTCCCAGCCTGGGATCTGCTGCATCCCCCACTCTCTGCCCCCCTTTCCCTCTCCTCTCATTCTGTGATATAAAGGCTGGCAAAGCCTGAAAAAACACCTGATTACGATACGACAGTGTGCCTTTATTATGTCGCCTATTTGAATTCTGTTAATTTATGTTCACTGAGGAATGCGCACGTATATGACATGAATAAAGTTACTGCCAGCCACGGCAACACCTTTTATCCCTTCCTTCCGGCTGGTTGTTAATAGCGTCCTTAGCAACCACTGTAGCAACAATCACAAAGCCTGAAAGAATGTACGTCAACACAAAAAAAGAACTGGATCGTTTACATGAAACAAATGGATATTATAAAAACAAAGTGTATATTTGACGCTAGAAAAGTTATCAGAACAAATCTAAAGCCGCAATCTATCTTGAAAAATATAAATTTGTACTGAAGATTAAAGGGACATCCACCATTTTTCTTTTGGTCATTCAATGAGAGACCCTCTGCGTCACATATGTACGAGATGTGTATACGCCGTGCAAAAACAGGTGACACGGACAGAGTCTGCCCAAGCATCAACAGATGAGTTGGGAGTGAGAATGTGTTGTCTCCCCGTGTATCCGTGGGTTCTCTCCGGTTACTCCGGCTTCTTCTCACTGTCCAAAGATATGATGTTAGGTTAATTGGTCACTCTAAATTGTCCCTAAGTATGAATGTGAGCGTGAATGGTTTTCTGTCTCTCTGTGTTGGTCCTGCAACAGACTGGCGACCTGTCCAGGGTGTACCCCGCCTCTCGCCTGATGATAGCTGGGATAGGCTCCAGCAACCCCCCACGACCCTGAACTGGACAAGCGGTACAGAAAATGACTGACTGACATGACAGACTGGCTCTCAGTATTTAAACTCTTCTGCCTGTATTTGTTGACAGGATCCATGTGCGATACTGGTAAACAGTCCATGGCACCCTGCGTCACCTGCATGCTGTCAGCCAAAGGGATATCCCTGTGACCAAGTAGCTTGGGTGCATGATCAATGGGAGGCATACTGACAGGACCCCACACAATCACATATGCAATTTTTGTATTTCAGTTGGATGGACTGAAAAACATGGGCCGTGGAAGCTTAAGCCTGGGACACACTGCGATGTTTTTTCAATCGTTGCTCGCAGCCCCAACTCAAATTGTGCGAATCAGTCGCAGAGTTCAAAAGTTCACAGCTTGCGATGTTTGTCCTCATACTGTACAAACCGACGCTCGGATGCAATCTGACTACTCACACTGTACGTCCTCAAAGACACGTTGGGGTCTTGAACAATTCCGACATGCAATGCAATGAATACAGCTAGTAGTAGAAGAAGAAGAAAACGGAGGAGGAGAAGAAGAAGAAGAAAAGGAGAAGACAATAACAACAACAACAACAGCGCTCTTGTTTGTGAAGAATTCGCCAAAATTAAAAGGCGACGACGTCGGGTGTGGACGAGGAATTGGCTGAGCAGACGTGGGCTGTAGAGTCTGTCGGTTTTACAACGAGAACTCCATCCAAATGACAGGCGGGTCGCCATGCTGCCTCTGGTTTACTTCCGTTTTTTTTTCGCACATGCGAAATGTGAAAATCTCAGAGGAAGAGTTCTCAGTCTGGTCGTGGCGCCGCTTCAACATGCGATTCACTCACGAGCCACGACCAAAATATCAAACAGGTTTGATTTTCTTGCGACTCACGATTTCTGATCGGGAGCTCGTCGTGAGGTGCCAATTGCCTCTCGTGACTCCCTACTATACTGCGCGACGCACCACACGATTTGGCCAAGAGTCGGTCCAATTGCCAAACTTGATGCACAACTGGAAAATTGGCTCAAAAACGGCCAAAAATCACACAGTGTATGCCGGGCTTTACACTAAATAGAAATTGATATGAAACGGAACTTGATTTTAACATGAAGGTCTAATTGCATGTGCAAAATTGGGTCATCAACTCACTCAGACAAACAATCAACATTCGGTGACAGGCGCTATGTGACGTCTCGGGAGATGACAGATATCAACACGGACAGCAGACACGGGATCAGACAGAGAGATCTTGCATCCTACTGTAGCCTACCTGTGCTGTGAGCTCACTCCAGCCAGTAAAAGACGGTCTTGTCTCAACTCTTGTCCTATCTCTTGTTTTGTCCCTTTCTCTCTTTCTTTTCCTCTCTTCTCCAGATACTGTTTTCTTTAATTTCTTTGACAAATCCACCATGATGTGTGTTTAAACACTCGGTGTGTTTATATCAGCTTGCTAGTGAAACTCAGATGCAATGTCACGCTATGTACCGGATGGAAAAGTTGCATAGTGCAGTTTCTCAGCCTCGGGATGCCACTGGGTAGTGACAGCTGGAGAAACATGGATAATGACTGCTTATGCACCATCAAAACAGGTCAAAAATACATCATTTCTAGGTTAAAAAGTTAAATTGTGGGCTTTTAATGTGAGGAATAAATGTAAGTGTGCACCTGCACCATCACTACACCGGAACAAACTGGTGTAACAGCCAATTTAGCAGACTTTGCTGCCAATTTTAAACAGCATTTTGACCAATAGAGTATAATATGCACAGATCTAGCAGTTAACCCTTTTGTACATAGTATTCACTATCGATTTAAAAGCTGTTTTTTAGTATATTTATGGGTGATTATGGTACATTTAAATTAGCCAATTAATTAGACATTAGCAAGTCTAATACACATAAATAAATATAGTTTACGGATACATACATTGTAATGACTAAGTTTGCCTCTAATTAATAGGAGAAGAAAAAGAGAGTAATATTTTATAAAACGTATTTATCACAAAAATATCATAAAATGAATTTTTAGATATTTTTGTAGAATAGATACAAATGAATTAAACAGATATGTTAAACAAACAAACAAACAAAAAAACAGCCAAACATTGTATGTAGAAAAAATGTGGCATCATTGTTGTGTTTTTCTGTTCTGTAATCCATGCATGGACGGGTTAAAGCAGTAATCTCCACCATTCTTGCTTGCGGGATAAAAACAACCAACATTATTGTTGTTTATGATGCAACGCTAAGTCAGGAAGTCATTTGGATTTCATAAAAATAAAGTACTAATCATTGAAGTGGTGATGAACACTCACCTGGTAAGACATGATGGAGGATTCGTGAATCCCATACAGCTACTCAAAGCAAGAATAACAATAATACACAAGATAAAGACACTGAGGACTGTTCCATTCCAAATTTTAGCCACAATTTATGAAGGTCAAAAGTAATTACAGCATCTAATGCCTAATTCATAGTTAAACATTTATGACTATATGAGTTTAGAGTGATGGCTTCTCTAACACCTTAGATTTCTTGAAAGATGATTACACAGCATTTTAGCAACAAAGTATGTGCCAGACCTCTAAATCAAAGTAGAGAAAAAGTCAAACACGAAACATTTAATCCATTTCATCCTGTCATAAAAATACTTGAGCTTCCCTGGGCTTTTATTAAATAAATATCTATTCAAAGGTAACCAATGTCATATTTATAGGAATAACCTCTTTTGATTTGAAATAGAAAAATTATAGATAATAAACAAATGTTTTCACTTTTATCAACTGTTAGACATTAAATGACAGACCTAAACTGCACAAAATCATTCTGTATAAAATAATATAACATTCCTGAATTGTACTGTTTTCCCATGTGTATAGATGTTTATCAGATTTTAAAAAGAGAGATACCCATCCTAGATAGACAGCTGGATAGATAGGCAGACTGACTTAAAGCATGAAGGTGTAAGCTCCAACTAAATCCTTGACATTGTCTCTTGTTTAACGCTGACACATCCTTATCTGCCCTGAGCAGAGCTGTGCCCTCCAGCTCTTTCTGTTTCATCATAATGAAATAGATAAAGAGCATATGTGAACTGTAGGGAGCAGGAGTCTCAGCCACAGAGCCAAATGAAGGGTTATTACATTTAAATGCAGGCTGACACTAATATGTTAATCCTCTGGTGGCCATTTTGGAGAAAACTAATAGTAACATCAGTAATCAAGGAGTAATTCATTCTCTTATCTCACCCTGCAACGCACTTACAAATAGAACCGTACCAATCATTAACATCTCTCCCGGTGTTTAGTGAGACTGTATCATACTGATTTTTTTAATTCAGATACACTTAGATGATGCTCTTGTAAAGAATAATGGATGTTATATGGAGAGAAAAATCCAATTCCAATTCCTACTTTCATCCCTAGCCCTAACGCTCCCCCTTGCCCTTCCCTTGGCCCCAGCACCAAGGGAAGGGCAAGGGGATTGAATTATTCCCCTAAGAAATGGGACAACCCTTCGAAATCCTCATGCGTCACAAAAAGTCACTCATGGCGTAGTAAACTGACATCAACGCTGTTTTCGGAAAAGCTTGAAATGCCATCTGCAGCAGCAATAATCCCCCTTTCCTGGACTATTGGACTATTTTTCGGCTTTGGGCCGAAAAACGTAAAAATGAAAGGAACCCAGATAGCTAATGGACGGCACAGCAGCTGCGCTGTTACCTGTACATTCGCCCTGGATCCGCCTTACACAGTGGAACAGATCCGCCGCTGATCCACGCTCTGATTGGAAATTCTGATGTTAGGTGGAGCATACCTCAAGCTTTCACTGCACCTTCGTCCACAGTGGATCCATTCATGATCATGTGCTTCAGTCCGTTGCAGATCCGTTATATGGCTGTATTTTTTAACCCCTGCTCTTCAGGCAATAACATTATGCTAAAGAAGTTACCTTAAATGAGTCTGTGGAACAATGTGTAGTTTTAAAACTTTATAAAGAGTTCAACACGGTATAACAGTGAACATGAGTGCACAAGTTACAGTATATTACTGGTGCAGAGCTCCTTGGACGACTCCTGTCTGCAGCCAAATTGAACCGATGGCGTTGCGCATTATCCCCTTTTCTGTGGCAACTTTGCAGATGTGGTTCTTCCAGACAGCATCTAAAACCACACAAACACACAACTCCGCTTGGTTATTGGAACGTCGACAAGTTGTCTCCATTCCCTCTGAGCTGACAATATAGTAATGACAAATAAGCTATATTTTTTATGAAGGCATGCCCAGAATATAAGTTAAATCCCCAAGTCTCGCAACACTTAACCACAGCTGACGTAGCGTTGAAAGTGTTTGATGAAAATATTGCCTATATAGAAAAGTACTCTACCTATTTAATATGGGATCCGACAGCCTACTTAAAGTAGGATACTATGCAAACCTCCGAATAAGTTTTTAAAATGATGTGATCTTGCTAGCAACAGCTAAAACATATAGCAGATCAGGTTCTGAAAAGGTTTCTTTGGAAATATTTCTGTGATTAGCCTTACTATCGTGTAAAAAGTAACTTTTCTCTAGTAACTATGGTAAATATCATTCAAAGGCATTCAAAGACCAAAAACTAGCCTACAATGTTAGTACATTCACATCCTTTCACGTCAACTTTTTATTCGTCATTCATGTCATCCAAACAAAAATACAAATGAATTGTCCAGAGATTATTTATGAAAGGCCTTTCACATTAACCTGACTCCGCCAGATGGATTTGCTCCGCATATCCATCTGGGAATTATCCGTTAGAGTAGTTTTGGGAAGGGGTGAAAATCCTGGTTAGCTGATTGGATAAGGCATCTGTCTATCACCACCTATGTTGGTGATAGACAGGACAAATCAACCAATCAGGTCAACGAAGCATATGCCGTACTAACAGAGCGACGACAAAAACACGAGCAAAAACATCTTTTCCTTTGAGAAAAGCCTCCAGAGCCGTGTTTTGCTCTTCTTTCAGTGAAGAAATACTCTGTAATTCTGATAAAACTTGAGCGATAGCCACGCTGACACTAGTTTCATCCGCTGAAGCCGCCATGTTGTTTAGACTGAACTGTCGCTTCTCGTTGCGTCACACCTCAACCCGCCTCAAAGCCAACGCTGATTGGACGTTTGCTTGGTGAACTGCTTCTAATTCTCTTCAACGGAAAGTAGCCAGACTGATCTGCGAGTGAAAACCTGAAGCTTGCGAGATCAGGATGGTCTCACGAGGCTAGTTTCACATTGTCATTCATCCTCAAATAAAAAATAAATCCATATTTATAATAGGGGGAATTGTGGGTGATATCATACCACTTGTTTCCAAGTGTGCCCCTGGAAAATCTTCATTTTGGGGGCCAGATAGTCGTACCACTTCCTCCTCCCCCTCAGTGTGAACTAGAATCGGGACACCGCTACCCCTTCATATGAATGTGCAAAACAAAGGATTAGGGCTTAAGGGGGAATTGGAATTCACCCAAAACCTTTACTTTTTAGATTTGATGGTGATAAAGGCAATTTGTTGTTTCATTTTCATTTTCAGGAGAGCCTTTTTGTTTTGTTTGAGGTGAAAAAGTTGATCAGCATGCTCAGGGTTCAGACCCCCAACCCCATTTACTCACCTTTGGATGAACTGTCAGTGTGAATCAGATCCTAATCGGCCCACATCTGTTACTGACCTTGCAGATGAATGGAAACAGGATCCTCCAGCCAGGTTCTACAGACTTACTGAGACTCATTTTCCCAGAACAATAATACCAACCCCCATTTACCTTCAGCTTTACCTGCCAGTGTAAGTGCAGTAGTACACTTGAAGGACTAAATAAAAGTGAAACAGATTGAAAAACAGTCTGTCTGATAAGCACAAGGTAAAAATTTTAATTAATTTTGCCAAAGATGTGGGCAAAAGGAGTTTTAGTTTCCTAATTGCACTGACATCTGAATGATTTTAAAATGTTAGGGGGTAAACAAAAGATGCATAAACACACAGTACATCATTCAAATCAACCTGGATGCAGTCCCGTTAGCACGCTCAATTTATTGAATTGAGTTTAGTTTTAATTTGCATCCTAATTTGACCCTGGCACCTCTTACTGAAGCTCGCAGTGCTTTTATTGCTCCCCAGTTTCTAATCAGTCAGTTGTTCGTGAGTACTCTCAATGCCGATGGCATTCCTCCCTATTCTTGTTTACAGCCTGAAAATGTGTGTGGGGGTCTGTGTTTAATCCCACACTTATTCTATTGTGAGGGAAACAAGAAAAAGATAAAACTGTGAACATTAGCTTTTTTTTTTTTTTTTTTGTACTTTGACTCAACCTTAACTTACACTGACCTACATTCTCCCAGAATGGCCCTTGGCAAACCCGCAGCGTACCTGGATGGATGATTCTGAATGTAGGTGGAGGATGCAACTGTTCTGCTGGAGTTCTTCCAGCTGAAAAAGCAAGAGTCACCCTTTCCACTCAAAATGTGACCTGTCATCATGCTGCATTTTGTTCAAGTCTATTTTGGCAGCTGTTTATGAGAGAACGAGTTCCAGTATCTCTGCTTCTTTGGTGATGTATGAGTAGTCGCATCCTCTGGTTTTGCCACAGTTGTGATGCAGTTCTAGGGATGGTAATTCCTGCTTTGACCCGCAGCATGGCTATAGAAAAGTATCAGAAAATCTAGAAAATGAAAGACTAGCTTCGAACATTTAAACCTCATTCTTCCATGAACTGTAGCTATAACCACAGCTAAGCTTCCCTGCAGGAAAATATGTGTTTTTGCCCCCATACAAATTCCTCTTTGTTCTGTCCAACACGTTTTGTTTTAGGAATAGCTTCACTTCCTTTTTTGTCTGGAGAAATGGTGATCAGATAGTCATTTATTTCAGCGCATGGATGCGCTAATGCATAGATAGCGTGGATGAGTTTTGGTTTGTGCATATGTTTCCTGGACATGATTGGTGGTGGATTTCAAATAACATATTTCCCGTGTGTGATAGCAGGCATTTCATGGCATAAAAACTCCTGCTTAAATGCAGTCGTGCAGGAGATTCCAGTGTGAAATACTGCCACACTGCCAACCAGAGATCTGTTTAAAAATCCAGGTGCAAGAAAGTAAAAATCCTGCCATGTTTTTGGATCTAGAACAGGTGTTTTCAATAACGAGCTCAGCTACCTGTAGAGGAGCTGTGCTAATTAAATTCAACTTGTTTAGTGATTTGTTGGACCAACTGCTGGACAGGATTTTTACTTTCTGGACCAGGTTTTTCCACCTCTGCTGCCAACATGATTCCTAGTTTGCTTCTTGTCAAACAAGTGTCAGGTGATCAGTTTTCCCTCACCAGGAAAGACCAGGCTGCAGCACAGTGCAACTGTTTGAAATGGAATGAATAGAAATGTAATGAAAAATACTTTATTAATGCCAGAAGGGAAATTCAAGAAGATTGCTCGTAATATTCATTGGGCCCGATTTACGAAAGGTTTGCGCTTGTTAAAACAGGCGCTAGCTTCATTACGCACGCAATAATCCGCCAGAGCTGATTTACAAAGCAGGGCAAAAGGAAGTTTGCGCCTGTCAAGGGGCAAAATAGCGCCGCTGTCCATTTTGCGCATCTGCTGCAGATGAATATGCAAACTAGGCGTTTCTGCCAGAAGGCGCAAAATATTGGGAGGAGACTATGCAAAACCTCAGTTTAACACGCGCAATGTGATCTATCAACTGTTCAAAGGAAAGCGGGGGCAAAAAATTGCGTGTAATTTAGCACGTCTGAAAAGCAGGTATAACTGGCAGCTTTACGCACTGATGGCTGAAAGAATGCTGCACACAGGACTGCAGACATCGGGTCAGAATCATTCTTGGTTACGGGTCAGAATCATTTTTCATGAGGTGTTCAGGCGACACGTCAAGTTTTCATTATTTAATTAAATAACAATCAACATCACTGTTAAACACGAGTTAATTCTAGACATGAACCAGAACATCTGCAGCTGCAGCATCATGGTAGTTAAAGCTGATATTAATTATGTCTTTTTATTTTCTTTTACTTTTTGCCAATGGCATATTTTTAAATTAAAATCATCTCCTGCTCCTCCACACGCAGCGACTGCTGCTGTTCTGCGGTTGCTTTCCTGCGTGAAGTTGGCCCCCACCCCACAGAAAACTCAGTGAAAATAACCAGTAACGTCGCACAAACTAATGATGCTATTTTTTTACTGAGTTTTGCGTGGGGTGGGGGGCAATTACGCAGGTCCCGCGCCTGGCATTGTGCCAAAGAGCGCGCAGTCTGTGCGTAATATCAGATCATCTTCAACAGCGTGTCCTCATCCATGTCCTTAAACTGGCCTCTTCTTACGACCCACAGGGAAACCTGCTGCATTATTTTTATTTATAGTTATTATGAAGAGTTCATTTGCAAAAACAGACAAACATCACTGTGGAAAAACGGAGTTAACTGCTTTTGTTGCTGTTGGGTACAAACCTCTTATCTCCATTTTACATCATTAAAACCCTCTACTTCACGTGAGCTTGATTTTCTAAAAATATTCAAAAAGTAAATGAAGAGTTTATTTGCAAAAGCAGTTAACTCCGTTTTTTCTAAATGGCGTTTGTCTATTTTTGCAAATGAACTCTTCATATTTATCTTATATTCTGTTTTTCATTTGCCTCATTATATCTCTGAAACTAACATCTCTCTATCAGGATTAATTTCATTTTGCGTTTACCACATGCTCTTCTGAACTTTCCGTGGCGCAGGGAGAGCGCACGCTAAATCCTCATTTAAATCCTGCTGTTTGCGCCTGTTACAGATTGCGCGTGTAATCTTTGTAGATCACCCGCAAACGCTAAAATGACAGCGCACGCTATTTTTTTTGCGAGGCAAAGACATTAGACTCGCAATTTGGAGTCTTTGTAAATCAGGCCCATTGAGTTTATTCATAATAATTTACTAATAATTATTATAATAATAAATCAGATTTATACTGAAGAGCTTTTCAAAAAGAACTCAAAGACGCTTAAAACAAGTGAAGAAGAACTGTGAGCTAACAGAGCTAATCAGTAAATACATTCATACTTTAATAAATTCCATGGCATCTGATCGGTACCTGAACACTAGCACTCGCCAATACCGATACCAACAATTTCGGCAGAATCGGAGACATTTCTAATACTGGTATCAGAATCGGAACAACTCTAAATTAAGGAGTCAATAATCAAAACCAAGTCAAACACAAAAACACCTGTATAATTCTTTAAAAATCTGTTTATTTATTTATTTATTTATCTATTCATTCATTCATTTATTCATTTATTTATCTATGTTAAATTTGGTGTTACAGGATCTTAAAGCTTGGAATATTTGTATAAAATCTTTGTGTAATATTTGTTTAAAAAATTATATCTCACGCATGACTATGATATGCTAATCATTTTGGTAAGTCCTGATTCAGGTTAAATCCTCTGCTTTTATTATTTTATGGACAGCACTTTGAATTGTCTTAGTACATACTGTAGGAGTCTGAGTACCGGTATCATTTGGTACCAGTTCCTCATCTTAATGATAGAGGGGTACCGTTCAGATTCTGGACAAACGATACTGACACTTTTTGAACGCATACCTAACCATCGCGTAACCATGACACTACGTGATTGCAGTGATGGAGTCAGACACACATTTGTGTCTGGGACACGAGAAGCTTCACTGTTGACTTAAAGTTGCGTAACTTCACCTGTCAGTCGCATGTAATTTAAATCAGTTTGGGGACACGAATGAGTGGTCGGACCTCAAGGCTGTTCATGCTCATTTCACGTATTTTTGTGAGATCAGGTTAATAAAGTCATAATGATATACTGTACATCCCTACTTGTACATGAACTGTGCTTTACAAAAAACTTGCTTTGCCTTTGTAAAGCATGAATGAATACAACAAATTGAAGCCATTTATTTTTAACTTACTGTCTACCCACTCTCAGCTTTACTATCTGGCTGGAAAACCCAAAAGACCGTCCCTGTAAAGCAATGTCAGGCATATGCAAAGACCCTGCCCATTCCTCCCTGGCATTTTAGTGAGTTTGTCCTCTTTTCCTCTCCATGCCGCTCTCTGGTTTACATGGGTCCCCTAAGCAGTGGCAGGTGCACTTGCAGGGCTATGTAGGATTTTTGCCAGGAGGTTGAATGAAGTCTTTATAGGCTGGCTTTCAATGTCTCTCCTGTTCCCCTGTGTTATCTTAAAAAAAGTCACTATCATCTCTGTTATGATCTACAGCCCCCTGCACCCCCATTTGTAGCTTCTTGGTGTCCAAGGAGAGGGGTTCACATAGACCTCTAGGAGGGTTGCGAAGCTAAATATTGATAAGGATCATGAGTCAGTCCCTACGCCAACACGCACAAATCCTCATTGTGACAGAAACTGCATGTAACTTCAAGGCAGTTTGGCTACAGGAACACACCAACGCTGGAGTCTGACACCACCGCTTTCGGCTGAATAACTGCAGAATTAAGTTGGTGAGCTGGGAGTGAAGAAAAATGAGTCAGCTCAGCCCGTCATTGTCACTGGTGCAGCTAACACCTTGGCTCCTGTAAACCTAGAGAGGAGAATTAGCTCTTTATCAAAAATCTGCTGCATTTTGTGTCACAAATGAAAGATGTTATGCAACTATCACCTATGCATGGATACAGCCTTTCAGCTTACAGAGGCTTTGACTCATTTCCTGTAAACACGGAGCATGATCAGTTAAAAGGTTAACATCAAGCAACCCATTAGACTACTTGATAATGTATATTAAGGGGTAACAACGTGGCTAAGATGTGATTAAAAGTTGGTATTTGGGTTACAAAAAGTTAATTTCAGTGGATAATTGATTCATTTGTCTTAATTTTGTTTTCTTTGTTCCGCTTTTGTTCAACTTGCAAATCAAATCCTGACCCAGTATTTTAATGTTTTGCTTGGGTTGTTTGTTTTCGACGAGACGCTGCACCACTTCCACAGCATAATTAGAGGAACTTCTTCGCAATTTCCCTGGTGTATATTAACCTCAGCTTTATGACGTCCACAGTCATTTGCAGTGCTGCTGACTGAATCCTTTGTTCTCAGGATTATGAAGTCACAAAGTGATTATTGACAACCGACGAGTGAGGAGCTGATTGAGTTTTCTGTTACAGAACACCATTAAACAGCCTGAAAATAGGGCTGAAAGGAAAACCTAATGAGAACATCTTTGTGCTGGATGTATGACTCGAGCTTAGCTGTCATGGTCAGCATGCACTGGAGCACCTGGAAGCTTCTGCTTTTGTCGTCCATGTCAGCTTCACCATTGATTGTTATAATCTATGAGAATCCTCAAGAGAAAAAACCAGGACTGCCAGAAATTAGGCTATTAGTCAAGAAAGATGAGGGAGAAAATGCGTTTTCTTCTTTTTTCTTTTGAGTTTTTGTTGACATTTTCATTTGTAGAAAGGCATTTTATTACTGTTCTGAGATGGGTCCCATTTCTTTGATTTGGTACTGTATAAAAACCACTTTCCAAAACTTGTTGCATTACAACCAGGAATGCCCGATATTATCGGCCAACCAATATTATCAGCCGATATCGGCATTGAAATGTGATATTGGAAAATATCAGTATGTTTTTTTCAGACCGATATTTTTACTAATGAAATGGTGGGAGACTCATGCTGGGAGATCTTGTTATTCTATTACAAAATCTCATGAGATCCTGTTTCACTAGCACTGCTCCAGCATGTAGAAAAGTCACTGTTAAGGCCCATTTATGCTCCCTTACGTATGTAAATGGCGACGTCTGTTTCATGCGTCGCCCTACGTGGCTGCTTTCATACTTCCGTGCATCTTCTGCGTTTCCATGGTTCATAAATCAGTTTGTCCGCTGGGAGGCAGTGCTGCCTGTCCCGATGTGATGTCGTAGATAAGAGTGTATTTTCGGACACACTCACACAGCCTCTCCTCAAAAGCTCCAGCCATGTCTCAGATGCTCTCTGTGTGTTTGGCGTCTTCTTTCTCAGGTGCTTTCTTTGGGCTATTTGACCCTGCTTGTTTTTGTGTTGTTTTTGTTTCGGTTCCTATTCTTCTCTGGTTTGTTCCTGCATATCAGCTACACAGCTCAACACTGACCCTGCGGTTTGCTCCGTCTTCTGCGTTGTGTGACGGACCAACAGGCCCATCAAAAACACACCAAATTATGTGCGTAACCGACGCGGACGAAACTGTCCATCCTTCTCCGCATCTGTCTTCTGTGTCAAGCATAAATGGGCCTTTATGGTGGAAGAACTTCATATCCCAGCATTCCTTTTAGAGTCATGTGACTATGGTGCAACTGCTGCTGCTACAAACTGACTTATTTTGAAGCTGCTTATAATATGCCTGGTTTTAAGTTGTTGGTTAAGTTGCCAAGTTGTCAGAAACATTATAATTAGCCACATGTTGGCTAATACCTGCTAGTATCTTATATATGGCAGCCAGATGTCCAAAATGAACTCCTCTGGCTGAGTTAAGGCTATTTTGGGATCTTTGCTCTCATAGCAGAATATAGTTGTATCTGTCAAAATATGAGCGATACAACAGTTACCTGCATAGACTGGTATCGGTTGATATCGGAAATTAAAAGTTGGACTATATCGGATGTTGATATGGGTAAAAAAAAAGACACTATTGAACATTCCTAGTTACAACACAAACTTATAGTGTGTTTTAAAGTGTCCACACCCAATAGCATTATGAAGTACTGAACTGCAAGCTGGTTAAATACGCCTTAATAAAAGCAGACTATCAAAGCTTGACTGACACGATTCAGATACTACTGTATGAGGTTTTATGTGTTCATTTTTTGTGAGTTATACCTCTGCATGGCAGAATAAATGACTGAAATTTTATTTGCTGGGACCTTTATAGTATCAATAGGCATGCCCATTGAGATTATTCTGCTATACAGATGTAATCTGTATTCTTCCTGTGCTGTTTCTCCACTGCAGCATACATTGTGTGATGCACTGAAAGACCTGAGTGTCCAAAGCAAGACAGCCCACTAATTATGTGTTGATGCACCTCAGGCAAAGAGGTTTAGTCCTAGAGGGTGCTTCCAAGGTATCTTCCTAATTCATTTAGGAATGAACATTCCCTTTCATACCTCATTGTATATTCATGAAAGTCCTTTAACCATATGCAGGGACCATTTCCCATTCTATCCTCATTGCCAATGCTGTTTTAAAAGGAGAAGGTCACACAGGGGCAATTTGTTAATTATTAATTGACCCATGCACTTATGCTCTGAAGTGATGATGAATATTGACTTTTAGGTGCCCCCCTCCCCTCCCTTCCTCAGCATGCCTTAGATTTTAGACCTTGATGGAGAAACAATGCAAGCAAAAAGTAAATTACACAGCTGCCCTTTACACCAGCAGGGAGGTTTGAAAATACACTTAGAGTTGAACTTTCGGAGAACAAAAGCTCATGCAGCCACCCACCCACAGCGATTCACAATGATCTTTTATCAAACAACACAGAGACATTGCCCTCTATCAAATCAGTTACTCATCAGCCATCACTCCAATGCAGGGGTTTTTAGCGTTGGCAGTGGTGCTCAATCACCAGAGCCTCTGTGGCTTTCCTAAATGTACTGATCCTGCCAAACACTCCATCGCATTATTAAAGTGAAGTCACAGAGGCAGCATATGATGCAGCGGCCGATAGGAAGAGATGAGGAGCAAGTGACAAGCAAATTCATTACACCACTTTTGTTGATGGTGTTGTAAAATGGAGTGTGATGCTGCGCAAAGGTCATCTGCTCACATGCTTTTGTTGTTGAGGAAAGATCTGAAAGCCAGGGTAAGCTTGTGGCAAAGTCTTGACCCTTACCTTGCATCCACTAAGCTTATTGATTTTCTGAAGGGGTTCCTATGTTTGGAAAAATGTCTGTTTAAAATATTTTTTTCTTCTCTTTTTGGAACAACAGTGCGGCGGTGATTCTCTTTCAGGCATAAAAAACAAGAATAGTTTGTTGACCAGATGAGACAAACTTTTAAAGGCATATGCCAGCCCTGGGTGAGATTGAGCCTCCCCCCGCAGTCCCCTGAGTTGGACAAGTGGGCAGAAGCGTCTTCTAGCCGACCCAGTCATTCTCTGAATCTGGCAGCACTGACTTTAGCTTAGCTTAGCATAGTTGCTGTAATCTGACAGTTCAATTTAATCTCAGACCACCGAAAGTACGCACAAGAAGGAAGACTTTCTGTATTTCAGTTTGTGGGGTTAAACTGTGGAATAACATGAAAAGGACGCTCAGGGAATGTCCAACTATGGGACAGTTTAAGAAAATGTACATAGAAATAATTTATACTCGGTAAGAAAATGAAGAAGGTATCTGATTTTCATGGGGTGTTTTCTGTCATTTGTCTTTTTGTTCTGTTGTTTTTTACATGTGTAAATGGTCGTATTGAGAAATTGCATTCAACTGTGAGTAATAAAAGGAAAATAGGATGTTTTTATATTACACTTGCATTTCCACTTTAAGTGACTCAAGCGTTGTGTGCTTGTTATATCTTAAGAGTTGCGCACTTGTGTGTGAAGTAACAGAACATAGAGCCAGAGGGAAAATAGACAGTTTTCTGTAAAACCAAAATGTTTGAGCCATGGTTACTGAAGGCAAACTTCACACTTGGGCCTGTTCTTTTAAAACAACCTAAAACCAAAAAAGACTCTTTTTTTCATATGCAAGGTTTTAATCTAAACCCTGAGAAGAATCTAGGTTATCAAGGTGAGAGAGGTGGAAGAAAATGGTTTACTCATCCTGCTGTCCACTCATATTTATCAACAGGAATCCCCATTAGCATGAAAATAACTGTTAAATTTATGCAAAGCAGTTGTAACAGATGGGGCATTGCTGTGAACGTTGCGTCCGTGATAAACTGTGGCTCAACATCATCTCTCTTCTTTTCCTAAAATATTGTTCAGTGGATTGTCTGCTGAAGGGAATGAGGGAGGAAATAGTGAAGCAATTTTCCTTATCATTTAGAGAATTCATGCAGCCCTGTCAATTGTTCCCACTTTGATATTTCTCTTTTCACTCTCTGAATAATCTTTTAAAGCAAAGCAAAAAAGAAACATTTGACTGAAACCATTATTTTTTTCAATAAAAGAAAAAAAGAAGAAACACTGGTATTTACAATAAAGTAAATTACTTAAAGCCTTTTATGAAAACTGTGGATTTCAGTAAGACATCAAACCTTGATGATCTTGAGGATTTAAGTGTTCAGATAAAAGAGAAGTTCTTAAATCTAAATAAATAAGTATCAAAAATATAAGAGGAAAAATCTTATTGTTACATGCCTGATTCACTCTTTGGCCACATATTATTGATAAAAAATAAGTGCTGTAAAATGATGATGACTATATGATAATGTTTCCAGCATTTCTATTTTCATTTAATTTCATTTTACCAGTAATCAACATGCATCCCCAGTCAAAGATTCAGGTTTCCAATATTTATGTTTCCAGGAGTACTTAATGGCCTCAGGGAAGCGGTGTACTGCAGGTTTGTCCAGCCATGCAAGTCTCACGGGAAAAACCAGCTGCAGTGCCAAACAGATATGTTTCCACTGTGAGTGACTGCTCGATAATGCTCATGACCCCATAATACACCGGGAAAGGTTGGATTACTTGAGGCTTAAAATGACTGCAGCTGCAGACCCAACATATATGAATATATGAATATATATTATTTATATTTTTCTATTTAAATAAATATATATATTTTACAATAAAATCTTCTTAGGTTCAAAATACACAAGAAAGATGCAAGATTGGCACAGAGGAACATTTCATGAACTGCAGGTATGACACCAAAGGGACTGATTTGTCACTGATCAGATAACCCTCTTTTCCTATTCACTTTTCATCACTTAATTACAAAAAAAAAAATGAACTTGCACCCATTTATCACAAATTAATGTCATCAATGTTTGGGGGGCGGGAATCCAACACATTAAATATCTAAATATAAAATAATCCAGTCTTCTTTGTGCAGGAATACATGACACTTAGGCCTTAATTTACAAAAGGTTTGCACATATTAAAAAGAGCATAACTTGATTGCAGAAGCAATAATAGGCAGCAGTTGATTTACTAACAGGGTGCAAGGAGGTTTGCACATTTTAAATAGGCAAATAATTACCTACAAACTTTTTTGATGGATATGCAATCTGGGCTTTTCTGCCAGAACATGCAAAATATTACGAGGAGACTATGCAAACAACTCAACGCAAGCAATGTGATTTATCAACTGTGCCATAGAAAGCGGGCGCAATTTCCACAGGGAAACCTGCTGCATCGTTTTTGTTTTATAGTTAATATACTTATTGTGGCAAGGTACGCAGCAAGGGCCCGGGCGGGATTCAATCCCACAGACTCCCGGGTGAGTCATGTGCGCTTACCAGTCAGCCAAAGGGACATCTCTGTGGCCAAATAGCCAGGGCGCATGATCAATCGGAGGCATAGTGACAGGACCCCCACTGTCACATTATTTTATATTCTACATCTTATTTGCCTCACATCTACATGTTGTATCTCTGGAACTAATGTCTCTTTCAGGTCAAATTTAATTTTGCGCTAACCACATGCTCTTCTGAACTTTCCATGGCAAAGCAATAGCGCACGCTAAACCCTCATTTAAATTCTGCGGTTTGCACCTTTTACCAAGTATGCGTGCAGTCTTTGTAGATCTCCCGCAAATGTTCAAGAGACAGCACACGCAATTTATCTGCTCGCAAATAAATTAGCGCTCTTTAGCCAAAGTTTGTAGTAGTATTTTGTAAGTACAAGTCGAAACTAAAAGTACACTGTGTTATTTTACAATATTTTATTGAAAACTGATTTAACAGTAGTGCAATGGATTGAGTTGCTCTTACTGAAGTCCAATCCTCTTATTATAAAACAAACAAATGTTGACATTTTTAACACACAGCAAAATAAATACAACCAAGATGCCTATTACCCATGTTAAGATACGTAATTGATCCCAGAGTGATGAAAACGATTGACTGCACTCCTCGTGCTTTTTGCTGAGTGTACCTAAAGTGCAAAGAGAGTAAAAATGCCATAATTACCCGGCAGCTGCAATGCAATTAATGCTTAATAGGTCTCTGTTTGTGATGTAACATAATACATCACATACAAGATTGTGCACAACTGTGCCATTCTGGCAGAAGTGCAAAGCAAAGCAAGGTGAGAAAAAAAACAAGGCTGCAATTATGGAGTCAACTCTTCATGGAAGTTCTCTGTATAATCAATCAACCTTTACAGTGCAGGGGTCATCGACAGCTTGCAGTTGTCACTGAAGTCTAGAAAGAGGCTTTAAGATGAAAGCAACCAAGTGACTGCAAAGAGCCCCGACCTTCCTCCCCTGCACCTGTGAACTCTATAATTGCACAATTCTGTAAAGAAACTCATTTGTGAAATTAATTGCCTTCACTCTACAGGCTTAATTGTGTGTCACCTTTCAGCTGATAATGACATTTATTCTCACAGTTTCAGGTAGTGAACACAGTATTGGTGGATTACAAATGGAGCACCATGCATCTGTGCTGAAATCCCATGATGAATAACAAGAAATGACAAATTTGTTGGAGCATGTTGTTTTGTACTGGATGAATGTACAGAAAGACTGTCACAGTTTACTATGAGAATTATGATTCATGCTTATGGTGAGTGGGCTGCAGAGTGGACCACACTCTGTGAAATACCAAGCGCTACATCAATATGTCAAAGCCGATATCAAACGCTGTCTTTCGGGACTAAATGCTGGATAAATTCTGTTTTGGAAATTAAGTCCAAAAATTAAGCGAATAGCTCCACCGTGATGAACAGTTAAAAAAACAGCCTGAGCAGTGCTGGAAGTTAATTAACAACAAGTGGCAGTTTTATGTTATCCATGACCATGACTGCACTTTTCAGCAGCATAGAAATTTTATATATTAATCATATTTTCTGTGTAACTTCGGCATTTTCTTTTCTTTGAGTTCTTCATCGACATAATATCTCTTCATATGAAAAGGACAGACTGGGGGCATTTAGTCACACAAAATGTGAGAGCTGCATTTTGGACACACACATTTTATGTCCCTTTGTGGTGGGAAGCTAGCTTTCAAGCCCTTGGCTGACTGCTAAACTTCAAAGGTTTCCTGTTTTAACATGAATTCATTAATCCATGAAGTGTGTGGATAACTGAAAGTCAAGATTTGACAGTGTGCAGCAAGATTTGTTAGTGCAAAAATAAAAAGACATAATGAAGAGGCGAATGAGTAGCGGTGAGAGTACGGCTGCACTTCATTTGCGTGCTGTGAGCGTTGTGGCCTCTCATGTCGGCTCACATGAAAAAAAGCTTTTCATGTTGACCTTGAACTCAGATTTCTGTTATTAATTTTCTGTTGTGAGCAAAGATGCTTCAAAATGTTTTTGATTCCTTTTGTCATGCTAAATGTGACTTTTGTTCCTATTTTTATTTCAGCAGGACAGGATTTTCGGCATGACTTAAAAATGTGATAAATAGAAGTGGATGTAACGGTGGACTGATGGATAGACTGGTGGAATGTTTGCAGTGATACAGAAAATAAACTGATCTGTTATAAAGAGAAAGCTGGACTGAAAAACGGGGCTGCTGATTGGTCCATCTGAGTGATGCTGAACAGAAACTCTTCTATTGAGCACAGCCCAGCAAGTACTGACAATGTGCTCACATCTACGTCCTTTGGTCGTAGATGTGAGCTGCTACCATAAGAATAAAACTGCAAATACAACTGACGGTAAGGAGCTTCCTCTGACTAACTGGACCCTGATGAGGTGCTTGGTCTCCAGCTCTGGTTGCTTTGTCTCTGTTCAGGGCAGTGTTGTTTTTGTCAGCCATCGGAGGTCGTTTTCACACCCATTTAGGTCGACCTAGCAGGGTTTTGGTACTGAACACGGCGCAACTGGCTGTACAGGGTGATTTCGGAGCAGCTTGCGTTGACCTGAAATGCGACGCGAGTGATGTGTGAACGCACAGCAACTTAAGCCCGACCTAAATCCCAGATACTTCGCCTTTTTTAACTAAACATGTATCCATAGACAGCTGTACTGTTGGGATATCCTTCTTATTGAATTTGTTATTACAACTAACAGGGTTACAGCATGCCTAACTGTAACTTTTAGTATCATCGTGTGTTTGCTAGCTAACAATGTATTTCAAATGTTAAGATGAACACGGCTTTCACAAACACTGGACAAAATACCAACAAGGGCTAGCAGGCTAAGCGTTAATGCTCATGTTTACAACTCACCGCTACCTGGCTGTTCAATGATAATATCTCCGTGTTGACTTCACGGTTCAACATAATCAATGCCCTGACTCCAGTGCATGCCAACATTGTTCTCCACACGCAACCTTGTCTCGTCTTCCAAACACTCCATTATTAATGTGTGTTTTGTTTACAACATAGCTACGCTTTATAGCTGGGACGTGTCTACTTCCGTCTGGTTGCCATGGATACACAACGCTCCAGTCTGTAGACTGACTGCTGGACGCGGTGATTAAAAAGCATTTGAAACAGAGCCGTATTAGTTGAAAATTGAATCACTGTAACCTTTTTACGTCTGCAGAAGCGCCTGGCTCTTTTGGCCAAAAACACTTATTTTGTGGTAGGGATGTTCAAGATTGGCTTTTTTTTTTTTTTTTTTTTATAACCTATATCCAATATTGTCCAACTCTTAATTTCCAATAAGCCAAGTCCGATCTATGCAGACAACTGTGGGGTTGTATTGCTCATATTTTGAGAAATACAACTACATTCTGCTCCGAGAGCAAAGATCCCAAAATAGCCTTAACTTGGCCAGAGGAGTTCATTTGGGACATCTGGCTGCCAGATATCAGATACTAGCAGGTATTAACCAACATGTGGCTAATTATAACGTTTCTGACAAATTGGTAACTTAAGCAACAGCTTCAAACCAGACATATTATAAGCAGCTTCAAAGCAAGTCACCCTGTAGCAGCAGCAGCTGCACCGTAGTCACATGACTCTGAAAGGAATGCTGGGATATGAAGTTCTTCAGCAATAACAGGGACTTTAATACCTGCTGCAGTGCTGATGGAACAAGATATTGTAAGATTGTTTAGTTGGAAAAATCGGTTTGAAAAAAGAAATTATTCCGATATTTTACAATATCACATTTTAACACCGATATCGGCCGGCATTATCGGGCGTCTCTATTTATTAGCCTTAGCCTTAGTTATTTCTATGTGTGATAGTGAAGGTATAGTTTTAGTCGATGAAATTTAAAAAGGTTGTAGTCTGGTTTTAGTCAATTTTATTAAAAGAAGAAAAAGAAGAAGTAGAAAGTATTAGTCTTAAATTAATTTAAGTCATTAAGTATTGGTAATCGGAATCAAGGTTGGCATATCAAGTGTTGCAATTCGTTAGTGGGCGATACTGAAATTTTTCCTGTTGATATGGCACCAGCAGTTTAGGATGCTTTTTCATTACACATTGTCCCTTTAAGTATTTGTAAATTAATCAACATTGAATCAATTTAATCTAACCCAATCAGACTGTTGTGAAATGGAACTGATTCAGGAAATTAGTGACGTTACCAGCCTGACTCTAAATGCCTCCAAACAGGGTGCTTCAGACATGCCTCACCTGGAGGAAGCCTCAGGTTTGACCATCTCTGGACTTGCTGAGCTGTGCTCAATAGAAGAGTTTCTGTTAGGGATGCACCGAAATGAAAATACTTGACCGAAACCGAAAACAAAAAATGAACAAACCAAGGCCGAAAACCGAACACCGAAAAAAAAAGTCAATTATTAGAACTGTAGCACTTTTAGCTACGATGTGTACTAACTTCACTAAAATCAATCATTGCAACAAATCAAGTACAAAAGTATCAAAATATTTATTTACCCCTGACATTACAGAATGTACAGTATAGATTAAAATTCAAAATAAAATATTTAGTTTGACTCCACTTGTGTACATTACATAATGCCTTTTACATTTTTTTTTCTGTAGGACTATTACAACAAATAATAATATACAGGCTTATAACTGACTGGCTGCTGAAAGACAGTGAAATTAAATATATTTTCACATAAAAACACAAAATTCATAAGTTGCGTGCTGGATGCGCTGTTTGTTGCATCATCACAAGTTTCGGCTGTGTTGTTTCGGTGATTTATGTCTTTTGGCCGAAAACCGAAAATGCACTTTTGGGTCATTTTTGGACGAAAACTTTTGGTGGCCGAATTTTCGGTGCATCCCTAGTTTCTGTTCAGCATCATTAAAGAGGTGGACGTGCAACTAGGGGACAAAAAGCAGCGCTGATCCTGGTTCACTTAGAAGAGACAAGCTCCTAAACAGATATGACAAGGCAGTAAACTGAACCAAGCACCAGAAGAGATTAAAGGAAACTGTTCAATATTCTGAGGGGATTACAGCCTTTGCCAAGAACACAAGATTGTGGATCCAGGCCAGTAAAAGGGCAACCGGGGTCCCACGAGTCCCAGAGGCAGCAAAAGTCTGAGCAGTGCTCACTTTCTGCCTCAAAATGCAAAATTTGTGAGACTTCATCTCTGGTACTGCACAGAGATGGTACTTATAGGTTCCCTTTCTGTTCATTGTGACAGCTTGTAAAGTAGCCTTTTTTCAGGCTTTTATTTTACTCTGGCTACAGACAACTGGCTGCCTGGCAGAAACAGAACAGCATGATTATTTATTAAAAATCATGGCTCTGCCCACCTAAAGTTCACCATCTGACAACTTAGCTGGGAGATGCTTCACTCAGTATTTCCAATAAATCTCTGCTATTGTTTCCTTTGCTTCAGCTAAACATTTACTGTTATGTATTAAGCAGTATGTGAATACACATTTAAGAATGCATGTCTCCTGTTTAAAAGAACTTCTGGAAGCTGAATATATTTACCTTAAGAGTAACTCATTTTTAAATCCAGATGATCAAAAACTGTACTGTTGAGTGAAATTGTGAGTTAACTGAGATAAAGAGCATCATGGAGTGAAGAAAATGACTTTGTTGTAAGCAATTAATACCAATGAAAGTACAAGCTCTTCCCAATGAGGAGCCTGTTTATTAAATATCTGACACTGATGAGAAGGCAGGAAGTCTCTAATAAGTGTGTCAAATCTTCTTTTACACTGAAGTTCAGACTGAACTTTGCTCTCAAGAAGATGCAGCAGTTTGTTGCTCTGACAGCTTTACCTTATGGAAGTTGTTAGGCCTGAAGCTGTCTTTATGTTTTACAGCTTCCACCCCGTGTCAGCAACACACACATAGATAAAATGGTGCTGTTACTGTCCACAGGGAGAGACCAAATGAGGATTTAGAGCGAAGCAGGAGATATTGACAGGCTGAGACTCAACTGATCAATGCTTTCAAAGATCGACCAAGCGCACAAACTTTCCAGTAGCTTGAGAATTAAAAATGTCATTAGTCTGTATGTTTTTCAAACTAGACTTTTTTGATTTGGATTCCCCCTTTTTCTAAGGAGCACTTATTTCCTGTTTCCCTATATTTCATGTTGAATCCAACACAACTGGTTGTAGAAAAAGTTGATGTATGCAGCCACTTATTTTTACTGCCAGATCTGAACTCGCTTATACCCAAACACAAGCCCACCACAACCAGTTAACATGTTATTGTTGGAGGATGAGAGTTCAGCTTCTTAACGTCTTACCTGATGAAGCGCATGTTGAACTGTCTGGAAGGTTCTCCACACAAATAAATGGATTTGATTTGTGATTGGATGGATCACTGGGATGGGTACCGTTAAGGTTTTATCAATGCAACTACTCTGATCGGTACTTCCTAACAGTCCGGTACTTTTTCGGTACTCTTATCAGTACTTAAAAAAAGATTAAAACAAAAAGAAAAGCCAAATTATGAACATTATTGGTTTATATAAAAACTACAACATGAAAACTACAAAAAAATAACTTTAAAAATAAAAACACTTTAAATAACTTACAAACTAAGAACACAATGTTGTTTATTTTAAAGCTTAGGTATTCAAATAGAAAATAACAAACATAACATGCAAGTAAGAACCAAAGTTACATTAAAGTGAATAAAAGATAACGAGCAAAACAATCCCTGAGAACATTGAGAACAACACGATACCGTCCTATCCATTTTTGGGGGCTGCAGCCTTTCCTAGTTGCCATCAGGCTAAAGTCTGCCACAGCCACAGCCTGTCACGTCACCTCAAGTTGACTCAGGGACGCGCAGGTGTCGAACACCAAGCGCACCTGTGCTGCTTTGCGGTGCTGTAGCGACTCTGTTCAAGCCGTCAGAGATCCATAAACTGCAGCTGGGAGTTGCAGATATTTCTTCATGGATTAGCGAAGACGGACAGCAAGATGCTTTTAGGGCGCATTCACAAAGCTTTTTTGATTCGAGTCAGAGTCCGTTTGCTCGGAAAGTCCGCTTCGTTTGGGGGAGCTGTGAATGTGCAAATGGACTCTGATCCGGAACAAACAAGCGAACCCGGTCCGCCTACAAATGCAGGACTCGGTCTGTTTTAAGTGAACCAAATACAGGAAGTGGACTACAAACTGCATTGGCATTGTGGGTAAAACGTTGGACAACGTGGGTAAACACTACGGCAACAAACACACATGTGGGACTGCAGTACTTATAAAGATGACTCGTCGTCAGACGTTGCGTTACGAGGAAGTAAAAGCTTTAATGGATGTTTGGTCTGATAAAAGCATATCCAGCTCCTCGAACAAAAATAATGTCGTTTTGTGGAGGAAACAGAAGTTGTGAGAACCTTCTTGTTCGTGCATCTTGTCCTTGCCTATGGTGAATCTGAATGGAGAGATTGGGAACACTATTCAAAAGGTTTGGCTCATTGGCCTATGGTGCAACGTGAACACAATCTCGGTCCGGACGACGATTTCCACTCCCAGCCGACCGGAGTCCCCAATTGGACCGAGATTCGCGGACAATGCTTTCTGAATGCGCCCTTAGTGATCAGGAGAGCTGATCAGACGCTGACTGCATCTGTGCAGTGGAAACGTCGTATCGGGTGAGTTTCAATGCAAGTTAGGAGCAAGTCTGGCAAGGCCCAAACTTGCCTCCAAGGGCCAAAACAAAAATGTGCCAGTGAGACGTGGTCCGAACAGCAGTTTCAATGTTGAAACCCAAATAATCCAAATCAAATCAAATCAAATTTTATTTATATAGCACTTTTCAGAGATAGCAGCTTTACAAAGTGCTTCACATAATAAAAACAACACATTACATCAACAGTCCTTAAGTTTATCTAAAACAGCACACATTGTAATTCAACTTAAAAGGTGCAATTTACATATTTTATAGACAAATAATATGTGAATCAATATATTTCAAGCTTTTATTTGTTTGGATGTTGCTGATTAGGACTTGCAGCTTAAGAAAACCTCAAATTCTAAAACTCCAAAAATTAGAATACTGTGAAAAGCTCCAGTATTGCAGGCTCAGAGTGTCACATTCTAATCAGGTAAGTAATCCAAAACACCTCCATAAGTGCCCCGAGCCTTTAAAAAGTCTCTGTCTTGGTTTAGAAGAATTCACAACTATGGGGAAGACTGCTGATCTGACAGTTGTGCAGAAAACTATCATTGACTCCCTGCACAAGGTGGAAAGACACAAAAAGTGATAGCAAAAGAAACTGGGTGTTCTCAGAGTGCTGTCTCAAAGCACATTAATGGACAGTTAAGTGGAAGGAAGAAGTGTGGAAGGAAGCGTACAAGCCAGAGGTCTGACAGCAGCCTGGAGAAGATGGTCAGGAAAGGACCATTCAAAAGTGTGGAGGACTTCATCAGGAATGGACCTGTGAGCTTCATTAAGTCCAGCATAAATGCAGCCGTCTACCAGGACATTTTGGAGCACTTCATGCTTGCTTCAGTGGACCAGCTGTATGAGGATGCAGACTTCATCTTCCAGCAGGACTTGGCACCTGCCCACATTGCCAAAAGTACAAAATCCTGGTTCAACAACCATGGATCACCATGCTTGATTGGCCCGCAAACTCACCTGACCTGAACCCCATTGAAAACATGAGGGGCATTGCCAAGAGAAAGGTGAACGGAAAGAGACCAAACAATAAAGAAGAGCTCAAGGCTGTGATAGAAGCATGTTTGTCTTCCATAATACCTGAGATATGCCAGAAGCTGGTAGCATCCATGCCACGCTGGGTTAAAGCAGTCATTCAAGCAAAAGTGGCCAAACCAAGTCCTAAGTACAGATGCAAGATTTTACTTTAGGAGGCTAGAATTTTTTGTATTTAAAGTCCTTTTTAAATTGATTTCATGCAATATTCAAATTTTTTGAGTTTTAGAATTTGAGGTTTTCTTAAAGGAATAGTTTACCCACAGAATGATCTAAATGATCTAACAGAATGGCTGGGACCCCGGCGAACTCCATTATATGAAAGTTGGGGGGGAAACGAGAAGTCGTCCTGATCTCTGGCTGCATTTGACATATCAAAAAAGTGCTCCAGAGTCTTGCTCACCATGAGGGTAAGTGGAAAATAAAGTTAAATCATTCTGTGGGTGAACTATTCCTTTAAGCTGCAAGTCCTAATCAGCAACATCCAAACAAATAAAAGCTTAAAAATATGTTGATTTGCATATTATTTGTCTAAACAATATGCAAATTGCACCTTTTAAGTGCAAAGGTGCAAATTACAGAAATACATGAACTTTTTCACAATGTTCTAAATCTTTCGGTAGTACCTGTATATTAAGGAAACTTATATTAAATTGAGGGAAATATCAAGTAATATAAAAATAGAAAACACAAATGTGACATGCACCAAATGTGTTTTATTTTTTATTATTTATTTCTAAGAATTTTAAAGGCCTTTAATCTTTCTAAGTTGATATTGTAGTGTTTCCTGTGGGTGTTTCCTGGTAGACAAGCTTATTTACATATTTCCCAGCACGCTTTGCAGCACTCTCTGTTGCACCATGAGTCAAACATCCACGAACAACCATCACACCCTCCTCGTCTAACAAATGCGTCATCTGACAATGCTGTCATGGGGCATGCAAGTTTTAGTGAAAGGTGAGAGACATTGATAAAGATCCCTTTTAATATCAGCCGAGTTTAAAATAATATTCTGGTTTTGAACAAATTATCTGGAATATGGAAAGTACAGCAATATTTATTTACATTTAATTACAACAGTATTGTATTGTCTGATCGGCGGGCCAATGGGAAGATGGCAATGGGACAAATTTGGCCCATGGGCCCAACTTTGAGCACCCCTGCTCCAACTCTTTGCTGGCTGCCAGTCTGTCCAGTTCTGGTTCGTCTTCTCTTGAACTTCTAACCCAAAGACATGTAGCTTCTCAAAGGGTGTTGCGTAACAATGACAGGAAAATTACCAGCAGATTCTCACAAGGGGGACTTAAAAAACAAAAGTGTCTTTAGTTGCAGCCAAAAAATGGGAAAAAAAGAAACTCTTGTGACAAAAATAGGTAACTATTCATTTTCCGCTGAGTTGTGCAGGCGTTAAGTTGAGGTGTGATCAATAAACATGGTCAGAGGCTAAACTTGGTGAAAACATAATGAATATGCACAAAACAAAAAGACAGAGACAAAAAAACAGAGGATGAGAGCGAGAAAGGAGATGGCTTGAAGTCATGATGTAACTCTAAGTTCAATTCATTCTTCATCTTTCTTCTCTCTTTCCTCCTACTCTCCCTTCCTGCGTTTGTTCTACACTCTGTTTTTGTTCTCTGTGTTTAAATCTTGTGCACTGGGCTGGCACGTGGGGCGTGATTTACGGTCATCAGCCAATGGGAGCAGACGGTCTTGCAGCTTTGGCCACTGATTAGGCACGGCTCAGATTGCAGTCTGACATTCAATTATTTCCTGTTACAAACGTCTAAAGCTAGGTGCACACTACAGGATCCCTGAGACCTTCATAGATGTAGAGACCACACACTTGATGATTACAAAAGACAAATCACATAAGATTTGCCTCTTCTGATCATATAGTGTGGGGTGTACATGGCGGAGAACACCCCACACTAACAGCAGAGAATCGGCTCCTTCACTGTCAACATCTCAAATCTCGCGATATCAAACGAGACTTTGCAGCGAGACTTCGTAACGAGACTTCATGACAAGACTTCAGTGACAAGACTTTTGCATTAACAAATGTAGCGGACTTTTCAGCCTCTTACATTGTGGAAAAAAACACGCATACATAAAAAAAAAACATTGTGGAAAAAGTCGTTGAGCGTAATAAGAATGTGGCTGTATGACCGCGAGTTGGAGGTGAATAAAAATGGCCGCAAACATTACATAGCTTGGAGAGCAGGGCTGTAAGCTAATGGCTGTGTGCTCTTTGTTTGTGTTTACTTCCTTTTCCGTCAGTCAGCTGTTAGTCAGTTGTTAGCTCTTGCGTTTTGATTGGCTGTTGTTCCGGGAGCCTCCACGCAATTTCCCAATGACAGCAGCGTTTTTGATTTTGCACAGCTGTGAACATTGTGCGTGTTCGGGTCCTCTCGGAACACCACACACCAGGATTTCTAGTCGCAAATATTAAACATGTTGATTATCTACGATCTCCCCTTCCGAGGCCTTCCGAGCGGATCGGATCGGACAAAATCACTCGTAACTCACATCACACCATGAGAAGATCAGATGCGATGTTTTTTGCAAACATCCGACAATCGGACCTTTGCTGGCTTTGATCGTAAGTGGACATAAATCGGGCTGATTTTCCTGCAGTGTGTACCTGCCTTAAGGTTTCCTCATTCTCTTTGTCTGAAATCTCAGGTTTGGACATTTTGTTAACACATTTGTATAATGTATGTGATGCATATGTAGAAACACTGATCAACTATTCAAACAGGATGAAATAAGATCAACAATAACACAAAAGAGGGTTTGTTGATTCCTGAGTTGATAAGAGTACAGTCTTGTGGCAGATTTGTGGTCAGGCAGGGTACTCTTCTCCAAGAGTTAATCCTCTGTCATCTGTTCAACATCCGACTGTGACATCTGGTGATCAATAAATCCAAAGCCTCACATTGGTAGGGTGTGTGGCTCTCCTCTGACGTATAAGCTGAGAACATTACACATGACTGGGTATAAAATGAACATTTCAAAACGGCAGATGAATATAAAAGGCAGAGAGATTCGCCAACCTGCAACAAACTGTGTCAAAAATTGCAGAAAAATTTAAAAAAAAATCCTCAATGTCAAATTTTGAAGACTTATAAGATCACACTATCTATAGTGTATAATGCCATCAAAAGATTCAGATAATCAGGAGGAATCTGTGTGCACAGACAAAGCCAAAGGTCAAAAGTGGATGCTTCGGGCCCTCAGGCAGCACTTCATTAAAGACAGGCCTGATTCTCTACTGGAAACCTCTGCATGGGCTCAGGAACTCTTGGAGAAATCACTGCATATGAACTCAGCTCATCATGCAATCCACTAATTCAAGTTAAAGCTCTATCATGCAAAGAAAAGACCAAATGTGAACAAGATCCAGAAACACTGCCGTCTTCTCTGGAGCAAAGCTCTTTTAAAACGCTCTGAGGCAAAGTGGAAAACTGTTCTGTGGTCAAATGAATCAAAATAAGACCATGGTCACCATGTCCTGTGGACTAAAGAGGAGAACAACTATCTAATTTGGTATCAGCGGACAGTTCAAAAGCATGAATCTCTAATGGTATGTGATTGCATTAGTGCCTTTGTAGCATATCTATAAAAGCTACATCAATGCTGAAAAGTACATAAAGGTTTCAGAGCAACTTAGACAATGACACTTTTAGGGAAGGCCCTCCATATTTCAGAAAGACAATGCCGTTTTAGAAATGCCATATGAGGATTCATTCGGTCATTTCTACTATCCAAAATACAAAAATCTTGTTTCTCTAATCAGCCTTCTTTCTGTCTTGAATGTGTCACATGCAGTGTGCCCGTACCAGATCAATCAATAGATGTGACGTTCATGAATGAATCAATTCTTTTGAACGTCTCTTTTAAATGAACAATGAGTTCCAAAACACTACCTAAAATTTAGACTGATGTAACTGTCTATTATCTATTTATGTCTATTTATGTTTTTACTGTACTTCTGTATTTTTCCTGCATTTTTAAAAAATTCCCATATAGTATATTTTCTATACACAGCTTACATGTTTTGTTTTTTTCATGAACCTATGGTGTAGTGTTTTTTGTTTGTTTGTTTTTTTATTCGCATTACTAAATTGTTCTTGTGTGAAAAATATTTGGAGTAAAGTTGTTCTGCATGGAAGTTAATTGTAGCCAACTCAGTTTTTGTTGTTCCACATAGTGTTTTGGTGAGTAAAAATCCAAAATAGTGATCTCACTGTCAAAGCTCAGGCAGATGGTACCACCTTATAAAACACTTACAATGAAAAGACAAGATTAATGAAAATTATGACCCATAATTCAGAATAATCCCCACAGACTGAATATATATTGATGGAATATGTAAGTTTGAATTATTCCAAATCAAATCTTGTCTTAAAAATTGCTACCAATATTTATTAATTTGTTTAGATTAGTTGTTGATTGAATTCTAAGTTAAAAATAATGACTAAAAGATTAAGAATAAGAACTATCCAGTCTTTTTAATGGTTCCAAAAATCTGGTTCCCTCTAAGAGCCATAAATCCCATCTCTAATATAAACAACTAATTCTGGTTAATCAACTGTCAACACTCCATTTTTCTTGCTAGATTCAGCAGTTTTCAGACCACTTCAACATTCAACAAAGCACCTAGCAAAAAGCATAGAAACCACACTTTCCCTTTGTGACAGCCCAGCAGGCTGTTGCCCTACCTGCCGCTCTTATAGGTACAGAGAAGACTGGATCTTTAGTCTGCATTGCAGTAACAGAAAACAGTGTTTTCTCCAACTCTGGATGCAGCTAATTAAAGTTGATGTGGCAGCGGAAATGCCCAAAGTGTGTTAAGAGAGGCTGAGAGCTCTGCAGCAGACAAGGATGTGTGACTGAGAGGGTCATTGTGTCGCCTCTTATGTTACCGTGTTTGATGTAGATAAAAATACAACTATAAATAACAGCAAAAGCGGCTGTATAGGTGGCCGTGCTGTGTAATTTACTACAAACTCATCAGACCTTCCACACTACAACCAAAATCCTCACTGACAACAATAATAATGTTCATATGAAAGAGATGCATGGTGCCAATAAATATCCAAATTCAGGTATCAGAGTCAGATTGGAGCATCTCAAAAAATGGATGGGTGTGGCTGTATAAATGGTCAGGTCTATCTTAATGCAGTTATAGAGACATTAAGAAACAGTCTGTGTCATGATTACATGATTTGAAAGAAAAAAAAAAAGCCCTTCAAACAGCTGAAGCAGGAAACCGGGAACAAACATCAAAAGAGGAAGTTTTCAGGTGCTCGTCTTGCAGCTGCGTCTCCATGAGGAGATTGTGTCAAAGCAGAAACTCCTGCTCACCTCCTGCCTTGAGATGTACCAAATATAGACTCTTGTTTGATAACCCCTGCTGAGCGAATGTGCTGTACAAACCTTGTTCAATTTTCACAAGAATACTTTGTGCATACTTTTAAGGCCACATGCTCGCAGTCTGGGATGTAAGAACATGTAAGGTTAAAAGTTAATTGTTGCTTTCACCAAAACGAAACTAAGGCATGTCTTTGTCCCAGTTTCTTGACATTTTGGAAACCTGTAATGGGCATATTGGAAATTTCAAACAAGTGCTAATCTCAGAGGCAGTTTGGCAGCTTGGCTTGATGACATGGCCTCACTGGGAATCATGGGAATATCTTTGGAGGACTCTAAAAATACAGTAAAGCCATACTTTCTTCCTATATAAGCTATGCAAAGATCCAAAGATATATGACCAAAAAATGTGTAAGAACATGTTGCAATCTTCATCTTTTCTTTTTCAACAAAAACTAGTTTTTTTTTTTTTTTATCCAATCAGCTTAAAAAAAAATGAAATACCTTTTTCATCTCTGGAAAACTTCCTGGTCTCCAGGAGGCAAGAATATGAAACAACTGGCACAGCACTCGTGATTCATGTTTTCTGCTGGTGTTGAGTGGGCCTGGCCTCAGAAAAAGTCACCGTCAGTGAATTAGCTCTTGTTAATGGAGGATTTTGTACTCACACAACATCAGAGTTTACATGACTCAGCTTTTATGCAAACTTTCTGCTTATTCAAAGAGATGCTTTGCATCACTGGGCGTGTTTACTGTGCCGTCATCCAAACAGGGGATGGAACTGCAAGAAGAAGAAGAAAAAGGTGTGCATGCAGGCGGTAAAATCTTAGTAGATAGTTTTCACGCTGACTGAGCTCCGTCTAGAATTCGTAAAGCGGTGAATTTTGTAGAATCCCATTTGCTCTTCATTAGATGCAAAACACGAGCAGAGGTGTGGGTGAGCATAAATCATTCTTTTGGCCTGGATGTCATAAACTCTGTTGCTTTGTCCTCTCTGTGCTGCATGGGGATGGCGGCCTGACAGGAAGTAAATTCTAAAGGTTTAAGGGTGATGAGAAGCCTGGAGTATGAGGGAGGCTTCATCTGTCTCTTTAGTCATGTTTGCTGAGCTGGTGGTTTCCACCTCAATAACTCATCCCCTTGTACAGAGAATCAGACCTCCCTGACAAGGATCAGCTCCATCCATGCCACAGAAAGTTGTGGAGGATAGAGCAGGGGGAGGTCACAGATGAAAGAAATCATGTAGTGGTAAAAAACCACAGAATTACTTAAGTGAAGTGGCTACTTGCCCTTTGAATTGGCTTTTCAATGCTGCGCCAGACTTTTGAGCACAAAACGGTGGCGAAGAAACTAGTTACATTCAGAGAGAAAAACGGCCTGTTCCAACTATAACAACAGAAGATATTATTAAAAACCATCTAACATGAACGAATCATTAGCATTACAACACTAAAAGCCTAGAGCCCCCGATAGCTGCACAGGCTGAAATGTTTATTAATTCATGAGAAGTTTGTCCTCGCATATCTCGCTACAGGAAAGGCCATTAAAATAAAAAGGTTCATTCCCTGGGGAAGATAAATGTACACAATAAGTTAGATTGTAATGTACCTTATTGCTTATGTATGTTTTCCACTTCACTGAGCATTTGTTTTACATTTAGTTCAATTAAATTTCAAATTAATGAACTGAATTGGATTAATGCAGATAACAGGAACAATGAAGCCGTATGAATGTGTGTCTGGTTCATCAGTTTATCCAATAATCCATGTTTTCCAGCGTGTTACGACTGTGCTCAAAAGCAGTGGTTTTCAATCTTTTTAAGCCACAACCCCATAGATAACATACATTGGTACTCACAACCCCCCTCCATCCCCTTACCCTATGACGACTGAGTGATAAACGATATATGCAATGAGCCATCTTTTGTTCATCCTCTTATAGGAGCGTTATCATGAAAAATGTTGCTCTGTCGTGTCACACCACTGCGCTAAACATACACCCAAGCTCTATTATTGACAGAACTCTCAGCGACACCGCATAAACTCTTCAGCGGTTCAGTTCAGGGGCCTGTACGACGAAGCCGGATTTTCTCTTATCGAGGTAACTTCAGGGTTAACCCTGGGTTTTTCGTCCTATGACGCTGGTTCACTTCTGATCGGGTTCTATCTCCCCGGTAACTTATGCTGAACGCCTAACCTGGTCCGGACCAGGTTAAGTTCTGGATAAGAGATCACAGAGTATAAAAGCACCACCCCCTGACCAATTAGCGCTCTTGGAAAATGGCCTGCCCACTTTTACTAGTCGAAGCTGGTGCGCAGATCATGAGAGGAACTCTTAGAAGAGAGAGAATATTCAGAGATGGTGCAACCCTTTTGATTTGCCAGATGACACTTTATATGAAAGATATAGGTTTTCCTCTGCTGGACAGTGGATTGCTGGACATCTGTCAGCTGTTGAAGCCGTACATCACAAATGTAACGCATCGCAGCCGCACCGAAAACACCACAGATGCTCTGCATCGCACTGACGTTTTATTCAGGTTAATAGACTCAATAAATTAATTTTAATATAAACCAACGCCTCACCTCGAGTGAAAACAAATATTAGTGCTGTATTGATGCAGTTGAATATTTAAATTTTTGTAGCCGAATTGTGCACAGTGTTCAAATCCCACTCAATAAAATCATTCATTCATTCATTCAATGGTAATTACTTGCACACCGTTGGCGACGCTGATTATATTCTTGTATTTGTTCTCATGATCATGTTGCGCCGCTGGGGTTGCATCTGAAATAATATGGTTAAGAGGTCACACATGCAGAAATCATGAATTTATGGAGCGCACACCCATCCACGCTGTTACAATGAGTGCATGAGCCTATGCTGGAAATATCTAGGCTATATGTACAGTATGAGAAGGAAATCCACAGAGGAAGCACTGTAGTGTGATTAAGTGACACTAAATGATCAGAGTCCGATATTGTTTTGTGATTGTACAATCACACGGACTTACGCATTAACAGAGTCTGCAATTTTCTGCCAGCATTCCTTCCTGGTTTTTGCTGCAGCGACCGTGTTGCTTCTGGCCTGAATAATGTTCCTGAATTCTACATATTTGTTAAGTATCATCGTCTGCTCCTCCATGGTGAAATATGTCGCTCTCTATTTCTCCATGTCTGCGATTGGTCAGATGCTTCCAACGCCGCCCCTTTGAAGTGAGCGCACACTGATTAAGATTGGAAAACCCTGGGTTGAATTACCGAGTTGATAACCAGCTTCGTAGTACCGTTTATCAAGACCGCAGATGTCTGGTTAAGTCAACCCAGGCAACAGAGAGAAATCCCGGGCATGTTAATCCGGCTTTGTCGTACAGGCCCCAGACCAGACAGGAAGTCAGATGTGGGAGTCAGTGTAAAATATCCAGTAACTTCCTAAATAAAGGCAATTGTGCATATTTTAATTGTTAAACAACAGAGCTCTGAATTAACTAGATTATAAGTTAACTTTCAGCTAAACAAGTAAAATAATACAACACAAACATGTGAACAATTTAGAAAAAGCACTTTCCCATGGTAGTTCCACAATATAGACAAAGATTAATCAAAGGGACCCGAAGAAGAACCAGACAGAGAGCTATTTTGTTTACATGCAGCTCTATCCATGGCTGTTCTTGCGAGGACTGGCAAATCACGTGCAACCTCACAATTCACCTGTGATTCCATGATTTCGCAGATCTAGCAACACAGGGTGCGCTTGCGAGTGTGCCGTGCACACTGCAAATGTGAATGTCGTGAATGTCAGCGCAAAGTCGTGGCGAAGACAGGACGAAGCACGCATGGACAAGGTGTAAAGCGGGGGTAAAACCCCCCAAATTTATTTGACGAATGTAGGCAATATTAACGTTTTTTTTTTTTAAATGATCAGGCAACCCCTTGAAGTTATCCCGCTATAAAGAGCTTTTTTTGATGTAAAGAGGACTTGACTTGGGGCGGTGATTAGCTCAGTTGGTTGAGCAGCCGTCCCATAAACAGAGGCTACAGCTCCTCAGTGCAGTCGGCCCCGGTTCGATTCCCAGTCCAGGTCCCTTTGCTGCATGTCACTCCCCACTCTCTCTGCCCCCTTCCTGTCGCTATACACTGTTGTATAAAGGCCTCTAGAGCCCAAAAAATCCTTAAAAAAAAAAAGAGGACTTGACTTAATTAGGGGTTTAAAATAAGCAGCCACAGTTCATGAAAGCCAAAATCTGTCACTCCTGTTTGGTCTGCAGGTAGTTTTTTAAAGCTTTGAGATATGTTTGGGCGCTTAATCATGCTGCAGGATGACTCCAAATCAAAAATGCATAGCAAAGGGTTGAGGATGTCTTTGGAGAAAAGATGTTTATATTCTGCAAACAGGGTGGAGCCACTTAAGTGGAGATTTGGATATTTCCACTACCGATTTAATGTACTATTACTGCAGTATCATTCTTTCTGTGCTTCAGTTCCTCAGACACTTTTTCTTTTTTTGCATTACCACAAATCTAAAACTAGGACTCATCAGTAAATAGGGCTCATTTCAAGTTATATGGGATGAAATGGTGGTCCGTCTGGGTCAGCGCCAAGTGTTGGCCTCATTTCTCTTCTTAAGAGGTGGCTTAGAGACGTTACTGGTCCTCTGAGATCAACACTTCACAGCCTTCTTTTGACTGTACTTCTGCTGATTGGAACACCATTTAGCAAATTCTTTATCTGTGATGAAGCTAAATTTCTTTAGCTCAGAGAGCAAAAATTAATGTATTGATCCTCTCGGTCTCTGTAGGCCTGGGATCCTGCTTTGAATACAGCTGATCCATCTGCCACAAAGTGATACAGCACTATTAACTGCCATCTTAGAAGCCTTGGCCAGTCTCAGTACATGTTCAGAAAGTTGCTCTTAATAGAAATTATTTAAGCTCCTACACTTGATCTTTATGCTGTACTGTCTGAAATGACCTGACTACATAAGCAAATACTGAAAACCTGAAACCCTAGCCAACTAAAATTACATCTATTCAAACAATAATGGAGTAGTAGAAGGAACAAACATCAAACAGAGATAAGCAGGGAGTTTTGTTAAGAACAAATTTAATGGACAAACAATGATACCATACGATACGATACAATACTATGTGATACGATATGATATGATACGATGCAATGAGATACGATACGGTACGATATGATATGGTGTGATACAATACGATGCGATGTGATGCAAGATGATGCGATGCAATACGATGCGATACGACACATTGCAATACGATGTGATGAGATGCAATGTGATATGATGACGATGCGATGCGATACGATGACAATGCAATGCGATGCGATATGATGATACAATGTGATGCGATACGATGCGATACGATGCGATGTGATACGATTTAATGCAATACGATACGATGCGATGCAATACAATGTGATACAATGTGATACAATGCGATGAAATACAATATGGTACGATACAATGCGATGTGATACCATGCAATAAGATGCGATACGATTTGGAATGATACAATTCGGTGCGATACGATGCGATGCGATGCAATACGATAGGATGTGATATGATGCGATGTAATATGATGTGATGTGATACAATGCGATGAAATACAATATGGTACGATACAATGCAATGTGATACCATGCAATAAGATGCAATACGATTTGGTCTAATACGATGCGATGTGATATGATGCGATACGATGCAATGTGATACAATGCGATGTGATACGATGTGATGCGATACATTTGCGATACAATACCATGCAATAAGATGCAATATGATTTGGTGCAATACGATTTGGTGTGATACAATACGATGCGATACGATACGATGCAATACAATACGGTGGGATACAGTACGGTGTGATAGGATACGGTGCAATATGATGCGGTGTGATGCAATGCAGTGTAATACGATAAGATGCTATGATCTGATACGCTATGATGTGATACAATGGGATGTGATACAATGCTATATGGTGTTATATTGTACGGTATGATACTGTATTGTATGATACGGTACAGCTCAATACGGTACAACGCAATGTGATATGATGCCATGCGACACAATTCAATGCGATACCGCAGTATCGCTGTTGCCATCTCTTCAGGGGGAGAAGTCACTTTTGGCTGACCTAATAGTCACCAGAAGTCACTAAATGATGTCACTGCACCAGACAATCAATTTTGCATATGCGCAGTACCATATAATGGCCTCCCATATTAATTGTTTGACATGCTACAATGCTAATTAACAAGGGTACTGAAGGGGTGACATACACATTTGAGTCATGGTGCAAAGACCCAGTTTTGCCACAAGGCGTCATGGGAAATAACCTGGATGAGGGGGCATGGTCATCTCACAGCAGCTCAGAAGGGCTGCTGCCTGCAAAGGGACAGCGGGAACAGTGAGTGAGTGCCGGGAAACAGGGAGGGAGGGGCCAACAACAGGCAGCTCCCGATGAAAGGGTGGAGAAATATAAACTTTATCTCTCTGAACACCAGAAAGAGTCGCTAGATTTGTTGCTAGGCACTTTTCTGGAAATAAGTTGCTAGAGGGGTCTGAAAAGTCACCAAATATAGCAACAAAGTCCTTAAGTTGGCAACAGTGGGCACAATACGATATGATAAGCTGTATTGTTCCAAAGGGGAAATTCCTCTTTGACTTTGTTGTTACACTGACCATCATTAATCAATAATAAACAACAGTAAATTATAACAATTTACACAACAGGTCACCCTAATTTTATTTTTATCTTGTTGTAAGAATTCAAGAAGCTCAAGCCCAACAATGATACAAAGAAAATGAGCTTACAGAGGTTTCAAAAAAGGGATAAGGTATCTGAATTATCTGAAAAGCATTTTTCAGGCAGCAAAAAAAATGAGTCAACAATTTAAATCTGATCTGCAGCAACAGAAGTTGATAAAGCCTTTTCTGGAAAATAGGGGTGTTTTAAAACTTTTGACCTGTAGTGTACATTAAAAACACCTAAATGAAAAACACTGATTGCAAATTAGAACACCAGGAAAAACATGACACTATTGCACAACCCATCACTCTGGAAGGGAGGTATTGCACAGTCCGTGTGGCCTTAGAACTGGACTATCTAAGAGCAATTAAAATCTTGATACAGTAGTAGTGAGGATAGGCCTATGTAAAATATCTTGTAGTAGTTTAGTTTGCATTTTGGAAACTGGTTTTGTTAATGTTTTGGTTTTAGAGCATGAGTCACTGGAGGCATAACCATTGCAAATATTTTACTAGAATAATTGCGGTTTATTTTTGCTATATTTCTCTAAAACAAGCTGACGTCCTTCACGATTGGCTCAGACTGTTAGAAGTGTTGGAAGCAGGATCAAATATTATGTTACATAGAACTTCACACAGGGTTTAAAATTGCAGGCATCAAAGTTGAACTATTCATCAAGGACTGAATTAACAAAAAAAAAAAAAAAAAAGTAAATATTTGAGCCAAATGGTGTGTTTTATGTAAAGAGAAGTATCAGAAGCAGGAGGGAACACTGAGGAAGTTTTGGTGTAATCCTTCAGAGACGGATTTCTACTAATTATACATGTTCTGTTCTCAATTATTTATTGAGTAAGGCCTCTCTCAAAGTCAAATTTACCGACTGATTTTCAGACTTGTAGACTCTGAGATTTCACTGTGGTTACCTGTGATAAGCCAATATTAGTCAGGTTAAAAGCCTGGCGGATTTATTATGATACTTTCAATATAGGGCAGGATTTTTCCTTTATCTTTTCTTTTTCTAATGGGATTTTTCTAGAGGTAAAACAGTAGATAAAACATGAGATGATATTTGCTAGAAAAGAGGAGTTACATTGGAACAATCCTTGACTGTGATACTATAACACTGCATTCAAGTTAAAGGTTGAATATGGAACATTTTTACTAAAAGTTATATTTGAAAAAACAAAACAACAACAACAAAAAACCTGCGGGTCATTTGGGGGGTGCAGAATGAAAGTGCAACATTTCCTAAGAAAATTATATCAAGCATGAAAATAAATATAGAATAAATTTGTTTGACAATGGTATAATACAAGCCAACACATGCCGCCATTGGGGGTTGCCAAATGCGGTCTTTGTGTGGCAACAGTATGTTGGGCACAGTAAGGCTGGTACAGGAGGAAACAGCGGAGTCGGCGAGTCAAGCAGCTGTTTCAGAACCCCGGAGATATTGTTATCTGTTTCTGAAGAGGAGTGACCTGAGAAGAGCAAAAACTGGACTAAATTTAGGTGAAGGCTACACTAAATGGACCCACATAAATTGCGACTTTTCTCCTGGACCGGTAAGCTAACTTGTTTGGTAACATGGCTAACGTTAGCTGTGAGTTATAAAGTCCTCTGCATTACTTGTTAGACATGGTGCAGGCTGCTGTTCACTTGCCATATCAGCGAGCCTGGAAACCCAACAGCTGGAGTTGTTTTTCTGCCTTTGCGACTACAACCTAGACACACATGATGTCGCTGTTTTGTCCGTATTCCATATTCAACCTTGAAATTTAAAGATATTCTGATCTATACCAAAGTTGGACCCAGAATGACTCAAAAGTCTGAGAAAGACCCAAACCCTTGAGAAAATCCCATAAAATCTTAAAGTGTGGTGGGTGATCATGATGTTAGAGTTGGAGCTGTCTGCAGTAATTATTCCTGTAATTGACTATTTCATTAATTAATCAAATTTGAGGAAAAGTAACCACTCATTGGTTTTCTTACCAGAAAATATAAATATTTATCTGTTCATCAGTCAAAAGAGCAAAACTGATTAATTCATTTAGAGCCATTTTTAAAGTTTTTAAAGGTGTGTTTTACATACACAATCATTCTTAAAGTATTTTCAAATAAATTTTTAATTATAGTTGGAGGAAAATTTAATGAGATCAATTTAACCTCTTTTTAACTTTTGTTTGTCGCGAGAATACGCATGAGAGTTAGACCTGTCTGTAAGCGTGTTCAAGAGGCAAACGTCAAAGCCAAAACAAAGTTTTATCAGGGCAGACCAAGTGAAGGAAAATGATGTCCCAACAGAGAAAAATGTGATAAAAACGTAACGGTACGGTTGATAGAGAGGATCCGCGGAGTAAAAGGGCTGGACTCTGATGAATATACAGTAAGGAGCGGACGTTTGATGTGAAGTTACTCAAACAGCAACAACTGTGTTAGCTTTTGTAGCTACATTAGCATCTGGTCACCGTTCGTCTACCATCATTTACTGATATCTTACACAAAAGATAATAAGTTACACAAGCAGCAACACTTACCGACTGCACATCCTCACTGATAAAATATAATCCACTGGTCCCTGGTAGTGCTGTCCCTCCTGTTACAGCACTAAAAACACTGCTGAATTTCTGCCGAAGCAGCTCAGCACCGCAGATTTGTGTTTCACTCATCGTCGTCGTCCTCTCTGACAAAGCTGGTCATTAAATGTACTCTGCGGAAAGTAATCAACTGATTTCAGGTGCTGCTAAAGAGGCTAGCTTAGCAGCTAGCAGCCTCTAGCTGCTCTGTGGATCACTAACAGAGAAAAAACTAAATCGTGTCCGGTGGAGAGCGCGCTCTTGTAGCCGATTCTGGTGAGAAGAGAGAGCCCACACTCAAAGACCAAGCCACTTTCACTCTCCGGAGTTTCTGGGACGTTTTTACTGAGGTCCTGTTCCAGTACACACGTTTTAACGTGAAAAAGTGGGATTTCCGGGTGATGACTCCTTTAAAGGCATAATGGTAAAGCAAAATGTCGGGCACATATTTGCACTAGACCTATGTGAAGCAGAGTCAGTACAGTTAAAATATGTTTTGCTTTTCCTACTTTTTCTCTCAAGTCCTTCAGCAGCTGGATTACAAATAAAGCCCCCAATTTGATTTTTTCTGCCATTCTCATCATTTAGTCAGAAATAGCTACTCCAATAAAAACAGTTGAGACTATGCTTTAACTTTTCAGACCACTGACATTACATATGCAGCATTGCCCCATGGGATCACCTTAACTGCTGTGTTCTGATATTTAATGTGTCTCCATGTAAAAAGACTAAAGACTGAGGCTACTGTGCAGAGAGAGGTCCACTGGAAATAGAACCAACTTCAATGAAATGCTTTAATTAGCAAGAAGCAAATGATTTCAGTTCATCCAAAGGGCAAAGTGCAATTTGAAGTTGATTGAATCCAAAGTACACTGCCATCCCCAATCCACAAAACTAAATGAGAATCAGATGAAAAAATATTTTATATCAACCATAACTTGTCTCCTTTCACAATGGAAAGAACAAAAACTCATTCTGGTTATACTACAACAAAAACAACAGTCTGTCTGTCACATTATGCTTCTGGCTTTTCTAAAGCTAACAAACAGAAGAAAGGGTAGAGTTGGGACTGCAACATGGGAAAACAATACCAAGTATAAACAATTTAAACTTATACCGATATATAATAGAGAGCCATAATACCACTAAGACCTTACCACCATTCAAGTTCTTCATAAATAGTTATTTCAACCACCAATCGAATAAAAATAAAAAGCTACTGTAATGTGCGTCTGTGAGGTGGGTGTATAAAAAGTGGATGCATTCTGCTGAAATCTTGAATCACTGATGATGCACAATTATGGAAATTTGCTTTAAAAATAAAAAAGAAACTACAACACTTTTACTTAAGTTTAAAACGATCCAAACATTTGATATAATTGAATATTGCTATAATAATATTGCCATATTATTATGGCAGATATATAGTATATAATTTTATATAGTAGAATATTATGCTGTACGATATATCAAAGAAAAACTTAATATTTAGTCTAAGATGTATGAATGAGGGCTGCATTCCATTTCTGCACCTGTATGCTCACTGGAGGTGAAAGATATTCATCTCAGCCCCATTTACTCAGCTATGCTTTTCCTATTTCATGTCTTTATGAAAATGTCTTTATGATACTATGATTGAAATACTAAACTGTTTTAGAGTTTTAATATTTCCAACACACAGTTTTTGTGTGTAGTTCTTTTTTTTTTCTTTTTTTTTTTTAGATAAAGCACAAAAACAAATTATAAGTACCAAGGGTTTTAAAGTCCTCTTATTTGAATCATTTGATCAATTTTTCAGGCTTACTTTGAATATTCTTTTTGCAGAATTAAAGATTTTTCTCAGGTTGCTCTTTGTTGTTTAATCAAACAAGCTGGGGGCCAAATTTATACTGACTTAATGTAAAGTCCAAATATTCCTTTTTGTAATCAGTGACAGTTTTTATTTATACACAGTCCAGAATATTTTGAATAAACAGGAAGTCTCTGAAAATACTGCACCTGCATGCAGACTTTCATCAAACCACGAACATGCTATGGTGCGCTCCTAAGAAACAAATTTTCAGAAATATTTACATCGTCACTCTCAAATTTCAGCAAGATTAACATGTACTGAAAATATGATGACAGAGGATTTAAAACAAATTGATATGCTCCTAATCTACATACTGATGGGGAACTTCATCAGGCTTCCCTAATGAGCACATCAAAAACAGACTTTGAAGAAGAGATTGGTGATTATGATGAAGTTGCCATTCAGAATTATGCGTGACTCTTCAAATCAAGGCCCACATACATAATCAATTACAATGTTTTGCACTTGTTGTTGCACTTACAAGAGGGACCGCTCTGCAGATATTTATTAGGCAAATGTTTTCAGGTTCATTTAAATGAGAACAAGTCATATCTTAAATGTTACTTAGTGATTATGTCTGTGCTTATTAGTAAATTACTTGTTAGAAACTGTGCAGAAGTTCATCATCAAGAAGTTGAATTAATTACAATATTCTTTTTATAGTTTTGGCTCATCTATCATGAGAAAATTTCTAATGACCAGCCAAAAGTCCATGGGTTTATTAATCTGTCAATGCTTAATACGGGTTCCAATAACTTCGGAATTTATTGAAAAATACTTAATTTAGCACAGAGGATAATTCCAAGATATTAACCACAAAGGAAACACTAACGGAAGGCTGACACTGTATCTTTACACCGAGTCAGAGACAAGACAGCTCCAGGCAGCGCTTCCCTCAGCTGCAGTTCACATCCACAGCCAGCAGATGGAGCTCATGCTGACTGTCTCAAGTATCTCAAGACATCGTGTGTCAATCTCTTGGCAGTTGTGTCAAAATGTCTCATTGTCTCATGAAGCTTCGTGTTCACCATCCCTAGAATTTGCACACGTTTATATACACGTTAAACCTTTTATAGATGTGGCCCTAAGCTGAACCTAGCGGAAAAGCGTAAACTTATTATAGACTATCTGCTAATGTGTCATATTTCATTACAGCTGCTAAAAGAGCTCACTAAAGTAAACTTCCATCTCTACAGCAAAGTTCTAATGTGGCATAAAGGGTGAATTAAAACTGCTCATTTCACCCTTAGCTAGAAAACCAAATATAAACAAATAAGCACTTATCTACTCAGGAAACCTGTGGCTCTCTGTTTGTTTGCTGAATTTTTAAGAATAGCAAAGATTTTCACCACAAGTACATGCTCCTCAGTCCCCTGTTCGGTTACTGTACCTCTTCCCACACCTACAAAGTCCTTTTACCCCCTCCCTGGGTTTGTGTGTTCTCAGGTTTCTCCCAGTTAGCCATGGCTGAAGAAAACCAATTAACTGCTGCTTTACCAACCTGGCAGTCAGCATCTTCACTTAGCACACCTTTGGCCCTCAATCAAAAAGAGTATCACTACTAAACTACTGTTCTTAGACTCCTCAGTCAGATCTGGTACAGTCCAACCCTGTCCATTGATCACCACACACACACACACATATACACACACACATACAGTACATACACAACACTGGGCAGACAGCAAATCTGGAGCCAAACAGGCCATCAGCAACACAGTGCTGCCAGTAAGGAGTGATATCTATTAAGATCAGATAATTACCAGGAGCCATGTGCAAACTTATCAGATGTGATGAATTGAGATCATAACTTGCATTAAAAACAAAGTGCTGACTTAGAAGTTAATGAGATAAGCTGAGGGCCCGAGAATGCATATCATTAGCGCTTGAGATATTTTGGAGTGATCCACAAGTGGCCATCATGGGCAATATACAGAACTACTGCAGTGGTTTTTTAAACTTTCTACGGTGTGTAGAAGGCAAGATTTGGCTTTAAACTCATACCAAGTAAATAAAGGGCTCCTATTGTCAATACCGATATCAATACCGATACCGATAATTTAACAGCCACATAAAAAAAGTAACAGATTAATGCAAAGATATTATTCTTTTGAATCTATCTACTTATTCCTATGCCCCATGAGCCCTTGCGTGAAATATGTGGTAACTTCTGGTCCGACTGGAACGGCCATTTATTTACATGCTAGATGTTCATGCTACACCACATTTTACGAGCTTTTTAGGTAAACTACGTGGGAACATCAGCTGTCACAGCTCAGACAGGACAACGTCACATTCCCTCCGCCTCCTGCAACAGAGGGGTGGGAGGAGGATGATGAAGATCTGAAGATCTAGCCAAAAATAACAAACAGCAGCCTTTAGCTACTTCTTAGCTCTGTCACGTCTGACTGTGAAGCAATGGGCAATCGTTAAAGCTCTGAGGCTTATCACTACCTACATAATAATA